>QRFJ01002133.1:107079-126266 GCA_006176705.1 Cocos nucifera | reverse complement strand
GAGGTGAATACCTTAGCCGGGAATTCCTAGACTATCTTAAGGAAAATGGCATAGTCTCTCAATGGACTCCACCAGGAACACCTCAACTCAACGGGGTTTCAGAACGGAGAAATCGGACTCTATTGGATATGGTTCGATCCATGATGAGCTTCACAGACCTCCCAGATTTTCTTTGGGGACATTCATTATTAACTTCAATTTATTTACTGAATAGGGTTCCCTCTAAAACCGTTCCTACCACACCGTATGAGATATGGCACGGTAAGAAACCAAGTCTGAGTCATCTCAGAATTTGGGGTTGTCCGGCTTCATGTCAAAAGACAACAAGCGGACAAGTTAGAGTTTAGGTCCTTTAGAGCTCGATTCATAGGATATCCTAAAGAGTCATTAGGATACTATTTCTACATTCCAGAAGACCACAATGTGATTGTGAGTCGACATGCCATATTTCTTGAAAAATAGTTTATTCAAGATAGTGGCATTGGAAAGCAGATTAAGCTTGATGAGAAAGTCTCACAAGCAGAACGAGCTAAGGACCAAGTGGAACCAAATCAGGTTGAGCCAATAAGAACACTACCTCCTCCACCTCGTAGATCGGAAAGAGTTTCCCGTCCCCCTGAAAGATACTTAGGTATTATTTCAGAGGATGTAGAGGAAATGTTCCTCATAGGTAATGGTGCTCATGGTGATGATCCCAAAACCTACAACGAGGCGATATCAGATATCGACTCCGAGAAATGGCTTGAGGCAATGAAGTCAGAAATTGACTCGATGCACTCAAACCAAGTCTGGACCTTGGTAGATCCACCAGAAGGTATAGTACCTATTGGGTGTAAATGGATCTTCAAGAGAAAGATTGGTGCAGATGGGAATGTGGAGACATTCAAGGCTAGACTGGTGGCAAAAGGTTATAGTCAACGTGAAGGCATTGACTATCAGGATACCTTTTCCCCGGTAGCTATGCTAAAATCCATCCGCACATTGCTTGCTGTTGCAGCCTATTTCGATTATGAAATATGGCAAATGGACGTGAAAACGGCATTCCTAAATGGATATCTTGAGGAAGATATCTATATGGAACAGCCGCTAGGTTTCACATCCAGTGATACTGATCACAAGGTTTGCAAGCTGCAAAGGTCCATATATGGACTTAAGCAAGCATCTCGGAGCTGGAACACTCGTTTCAATGATGTGATCAAAAAGTTTGGTTTCATCAAAAATGAAGAGGAACCATGTGTTTTCAAAAGGGTCAGTGGGAGCGCTGTTGTCTTCCTCGTATTGTACGTGGATGACATCCTCCTTATTGGGAATGATATTCCCATGTTGACATCAGTCAAGATGTGGTTGTCCAAGGAATTCTCCATGAAAGACCTAGGTGAAGCATCCTTTATTCTAGGAATTAAGGTCTATAGGGATAGACCGAATAGGATGCTAGGACTTTCACAGAAGATGTACATAGAGGAAGTACTAAAGAGGTTTAGTATGGAAAACTCTAAGAGGGGATTAATACCCTTCAGACATGGTATTCATCTTTCCAAGAAGATGTGCCCCAGCACACCTGAGGAAATAGAACGCATGAGCAAGATCCCTTATGCTTCTGCAATAGGGAGCCTCATGTATGCCATGCTATGTACACGACCTGATATAGCCCATGCTGTGAGTGTCACAAGCAGATATCAGTCAAATCCAGGTGAAGAACACTGGACTTCTGTGAAATGTATCCTTAAGTACTTGAGAAGAACTAAGGATATGATGTTGGTCTTTGGTAACGGAGAACTCCAAGTCCAGGGATACACAGACTCGGACTTCATGTCCGATATAGATGATCGAAAGTCGACATCTGGCAGACTGTTTGTGCTGGAAGAGTTCCAAGCAAACGGTGATACCATCTCATCCGCGATTACCTTGAGAAAGGTTACGTTGAGGTCAAGAGAGTCAACTCCACAGATAATGTGGCAGACCCACTTACAAAGCCGTTGGGCCAGCAGAAGATCGAAGCCCACCTTGAGAAGATGGGACTTAGACTTGTAGCCAATTGGCTTTAGGACAAGTGGGAGATTGTTAGATATATGTGCCCTAGAAGCCAGAATTGGCTGACACTTGTAATACACTTCTAGGGGCAAAATTATAATTTTGACTATAATTAATGAAATGGGTTATTTTCTATCACATATGTGTATTTAGTGTCTGTGATACATCCTTTGAGTTAATGGTAATGATAATTCATATTTTCAAGAGTTGAAAATTTAAGACATGAATAATCATTATTAACTCATAAACATGCTCCCGACCATAGGATCATCACGAGGATGGTGATTGATCCGGAAGGTTGGTGTACGATCGCTTCTCTTTAGTAGATGAGTCTTGAGTCTACGGTGTGGAGACACCGGAGCGAGAGTACAGGTACTCGTTAGAGAACGAGGGCACTGAGCGTGACCACCTCGAGTAGTCATTAGGGAAGTCTACCTTCTCGTCAATGACTGACTCGATGCTGCAGTAGTGTGTCTGGTTCTTTGACCTGAGATGCATCGGCAGTTCACCTTGAGGGTGTTATAGTTTGACTACACCATTACTCGGTCTCCTAGCCATATGGAACCCTGAGGTGTATGTTGGCTATAGCATGTTCATTGTAGGAACTGGATTGCATCAAGATGGAATCTATCTACCTCGGTGGTAGAGGAGTAGCCCTATGATGATCATGAGAATCAAGTCCAGAAAGCCCATGGCCATGGCAGAGTGAAATAATAGAAAGAGTTTCTATTTAGATTTTCACATTGGACTCGAATCGAATGATTACATCATATGACAGAGACTAGGGTTTGACGAGTTCACCTTAACCCTAATCTGATCGGGGCTCAAGATAGAAGAACTTGAATCACACAGGTAGCTGCACCAAGAGGTTCGCATTCAGCTCTGATGGGTTGCCACCATATACTGCTAGGTGTCACTGGTGGATTTTGGGAGCAATTAGAATGATTTAGATGATCGATCATTCTAGCTGTTCGAATCAGAAGAGTTCTGATCCATCGAAAGGAGTTTCGATGATGTCGATGATAGAGATCATGACATATCCCATTACCATACAGAACTGAACCTAACTGGGTCACACAAACAAGGGTTTGAATCTGGTGATCATCAATTGAACTGATCTAGTTCAATTGATCTGAATGAGATTCAATTAGGTTCAAGGAAATCGTGCTAGCACTCGATTGAACCTAACGTTCTTCTTTTACTATCATAAATAAGTTGTCCTGACTGAGCCAAAGGAGTTTGTGCTCAATCAGAGGCCTTCATATGGTCTGACTGGAGGTTGTCCAAGTCAGAAATAGGTTGTCTTATTTGTAAGACATTACCTGCCATTTTTGGTCACCTGCCATTTCTTGTTCTTTGACTTTGGTCAAAAGTCTACCTTTGACTGGTCAAACGTTGACCATTGACCCTTTGACTTTTGACCACATGTCATGCACCTATTGGAGAGCTGGTGGGGGCCTGTCCCCCTGCCAGAACCTGGCAAGGAGAAGGGCGCACGCCAAGGGTGGCGTGAGCCCAAGTAGGAGGCGCCTAGGAGTCCTTGTTGGACAAGGACTCCACCTCCCTTTTGGATTCCAATTAGAGTTCTACTAAGAATCCAGTTTGACTTGGTCTTAGGCGCCCTCTAAGGAGGAATCCAGGGGTCTCTATTCCAACCAATCAGATTTAGATCTGATTTCACAAAGGGTTGTGATTGGTTGAGAGGAAGAGGAGTTGGATCACAAGAGGTCTATAAATAAGACCCTGCGCCCAACCCTAATTCTAAGAAGAAAGTGAATTCAATAGAGATTTCCCACGCCCCAAGGCTGCCTCTCCCCTCCTTCTCCATGCCATACTCTCTTCTCCCCTTGCTCTCCACGTCCAAAAGGTGTTTTGGACTTAGGTTGGTGCGATTCAGATCAAGGAAAGGCGATCAAAAGCAAGAAGGCTGCGCTGCTGCAAAAGGACGACTGCAGATCTTCAAAAGAGTTTTGAAGATCCTCCAGATCAGATCCAGATCTGATTTTTGGAGGTGTGATAGAGAAGAAGAGGTTCTCCAGATCCAACCCGAGTGGATATCGGTAGAGGCCAGGCGCTTGCGTGGCTAAGATCCAGAACCTTCCGCTGCAATCAGGATCATCTACAGGGTAATAGGATTGCCCAAATCAGGTAAATTGAATTTGATTTAATTTATCTTCTTTTATTTTATTTATTAAAATAATAAGAATCATATCTGAAACATATCAAGATCTGATTAAGGTCAAGAGAAAATTTTTGAAATATATCTCTTGATCTAATCAGATCTGGACGAACCTGGACCGGGAAATCAGGATTTCCCTTCAATCTCATCATCCTCCGTAGTATATCATCTAGTCTTCTGGAGCATCTGGGAGATTGGAAAGAAGATCATCGATCATATCGATGAAGACTGGACGTCGAAGGCTCCGACGAAGAGCTAGCACTCTGGTGGAACTGGTTGGGACCAGGAGCTCCATGTGGTCTCACTATGGAGGCCGGATGAGTGTGCAGCTGTAGCACGACTACAAGGTTTTCTTTTATGAATTTGGATCATGGAGATTATTTACCCACACAAAGATATTATGTTCTAAACAAAAGTCGATCAGCAAATATGATTTGCTGATCAAACGTATTTAAATTTTTCATAACATATTAGCATGTCTAAATCTTGAGTAGGATTTATTGATTTGATCACAGCATACATAGAATTAATAGTAGATTAATTTTACTTCTGCTGCAAATTTTATTCAAAAAGTTTTGAAAATGAATGCTTTAATCCTACTCGATTTCCAACACAGACCTATCCTAGTCTTCCTGGAGCCAATACCCTAACTCCTCCTGTGACCTTCCAAAGCTTGGGAGCACCACTAATTCTTATAATCTCCACCTTGGTGCATCCAAACCTTGGCACACCTGGCAATTTTCTCCTACATGATCCTACTATTGATTTATGTCCTGATAGCCACTTGTGCACACCTTGCCACCGCCATTTCTTTTTAACTATTGAGCTTGCTTTGAGGCCTTTGGAATGACCATCTCTACCATTGAATATCTCGGCTTGCTCCTTTGCACCACTTTTGGAGTTGCAGATATCCTTTTGCTTGGCAGCTACATCATTTATACTGGACTTTCTTGACGATCCCATAGCATTCCTGTATTGGCACTCACTGCACCTGATGTTCCACCTAACATGGTCTCCCTAGAGCCATGCCTATCTCCTTGCACAATACACTCCACCTGGATCTGTGCTGTCCTGGCACTGGTGGTGGGATATAGCTCCTCCCTTTGCACCCCTTCGCTCTAAACTCATGTCATAGTTTTCTCTACCTGTGAAGCCATCTCTGTCTGGTGCTCCACCTAAAATTGAAGTCCTTATGATGCTGTAGAAGATTCTAACTCTGTACCCAAGTCATCCAAGGCTAACCACCCAATGCCATACTATCGAGCCTACCACTGCATCTCGAACACTCTCGCTACCCCTTTGAACCCTCTGCACCCTATAGACCCCTTCAAAGCTATCTTGAATACAAACACACACACTACGAGCTCCTTCAAAACCAACAAAAGCTCATCTGACTCTTCTCCTTCAGTGACTGAACTGATGGAATCTAATTTTTCTCCTTTCTTGCACTTCTTCCAAACTAGACACTCTACTTAAAGTAACCTGCTTCACCATACTTGATGCATCTCTTAGACTCCTTGCTACCCCTCTACTTGCCCTTCTTCTCTTTCCAGGGTCTCTCTATAACTACAAGACCCTCCTAGAAGATCTTACTCTTCATTATCCTTTACTGCTGCTCGTTGGACCTGAGCACTAAAACGATCTGCTTGTATACCATTGTATCCTTGCCATACAACAACGTCATCACCAACGGATCGAAGCTCCTAGATAGCGAACATAGTAGCAACAGACTTTTATCCTCCTCTTCAAGATCCACCCCTATATTGAAGTTCATGCTCATCCGATCGAACTGCTGAATATGCCCTGCAACATTTTTGCCCTCCTGCATCCAAAGGCTATACAGTTGCTTCTTCAGCATCAACTTATTGTATATATTTTTTTCTATGTATAATTGGTACAACCTCGACCATAAACCCTTAGGTATTTTCTTCTTTAATATGCCATACAAAACCTCATCCACTAGACAAGCTCTAATTGTGGCACATGCCCTTTTCTCCAAGGACCCCACACCTTATTTGTCATTTCCTTTGGCCTATCCTCCAAGGTCGAATCTAATCCTATCTGAACCAGTAGATTCTCTATCCTAACCTTCCATATTGTGAAACTCTCTTTACTGTCAAACTTTTCAAATCCTACCTTCAACCCACTACCTTCCATGATTAATCCAAATCAAATAACAACAAATAGGTAGATCTAAAAAATTACCTTGACTAGGGAGGGTAGATAGCAGCTCTTATATCTCTTTCTTTCTCACAAAACGTAAAGAAAACCTAGATCTAAAATCTTGCTACTAGTCCTCTATTGAAACTTTATCTTCTTCCTCCTTCATGCTCAACCTGGCTCTGATACCAATGATTGTGCCTACGGCTGCTTGGAGTCACAATCGTAGATTCGATCTCTTGTATGAAATCTAGGTGTTAATCTAACAAACCAAAGAAGATCTAAGAAGAAGAGAGAAATAGGATGGCACCTAGAATTTTGATGTTGGAACTAGAGAGAAGAGAAGAGAGTTAGGAAGAAAAGTTCAATTGTATTCCACACTCTTGTAAAAGTTACAATACATAGGTTTATATATCCTAGGGTTTCTGATACATCACATAAACCCTAATAAACCCAAACCCTAGCTGAAAAACTTTCTTAGGCTAACCCAATAAATGAAAGCACTTATCCAAACCCATATACACCCATGGTTTCACATGCTCTCATCTCCTGGATCTAAATCCAACTTATATATGAATTAGCCTCCTTAAGACCTCTCAAACTAGGCCTTAAGATCTCTTGGATTAAATTCAATCCAAGACCAAACAGAAAATCCCATCCTGTTCTATTCGCCACCATTGATCGACTCAATCAGAAGTTGAGTTGGCTTGACTGCGTCTTGTCCAAACACTATCTTCTATCTGCCTAAGAGAACAAGCTTGACTACGATTTGAGCCGACTCGGGCTGACTGCATATCCAAGCTAGCTCCTCCTATGTGCCAACCCTTTTTCTTGGTCAAAACTTTTTCTAGCTCTGGTTTCTTGCTCTACCTTGTGTCCCAGGTCTCTAGAGCACCAATCAAGCCCCTCAAGGTTTTCACATCTAAACCTTAAGTCTGTGAAGGGCTACACACTATCTCCACTTTAGTGTTAGATGTGTGCCCTAGAAGCTAGATTGGATAAACACTTGTAATACACTTCTAAGAATAATTTTATAATTTTGACTATAAATTAATAAAAAAGTTATTTTCTATCATAGTGTGTATTTAAAGTATCTATGATACATCCCTTGAGTTAATGATAATAATAATTTATATTTTTAAGAGTTAAAAATTTAAGATATAAATTTTATAATTAACTCATAAATTGCTCCTGATCATAGGATCATCATAAGGATGGTGATCGATCCAGAAGGTTGGTATACGATCGCTTCCTTAGGATAGATGAGTCTTAAGTCTATGATGTGGAGACACTCTAGCGAAAGTACAGATACTCGTTAGAGAATGAGGGCACCGAGCATGACCATCTCGAGCGGTCATAAGGAAGTTTACCTTCTCATTGATGACTGGCTCAATGTTGTAGTGGTGTGCTTGATTTTTTTATCTGAGGTGCATTAGTAATTCACCTTGAGGGTGTTATAGTTTGACTACACCATAACTCGATCTTCTAGCCATTCGAAATCTTGAGGTGTATATTGGCTATAGCATGTTTATTGTAGGAATTGGATTGCATAAATAAGGGATCCATCTACCTCGATAGATGAGGAGTAGTCCTATGATGATCATCAGATTGAGTCACAAGCCCATGGTTATGGCAGTGTGAAGATGATAGAAAGAGTGTCTATTAGGATTTCACATAGGACTTGAATCGAATGGTTAATTTATATGATGGATATTGGATTTGATGAGTTTACCTTAACCCTAATCCTATTAGAGCTCAAGATAGAAGAATCCAATCACATAGATAACTGCACCAAGAGGTTCACTTTTGATTCTGATGGCTTGCCACCATATACTGCTAGGTGTCACTGATGGATTTTGGAAGCAATTAAAATAATCTTGATGATCGATCATTCTAATTGTATGAATCAGAAAAGATATGATCCATCCAAAGGTATTTTAATGATGTCGATGATGGAGTTCTTGACATATCTCATTACGATATAAAACTAAACCTAACTAGATCATACAAATAAGGGTTTAGATCTAGATGTGATCAATTGAACTAATCCAGTTTGATTGATTTGGATTAGATCCAATCAGGTTCAAGAAAATCATGCTAGCATATGATTAAGCCAAACTTTCTCCTTCTATAGATTATGGTTGATCTCAGCTGAGCTAAATTAGTTTGGACTTACTCAAAAAACCTATAAGACTTTGTCCTAGTCTAACTGGATCTCGTCCAGATCAGAAAAGAATTATCTTAATCCATAAGATGGAAATAAGTTAATACCTACCAATTCTTGACACAACCTACCATTTTTGGTTCTGTCAGGACATTGACCAATCTTTGCAAGAAAGAAAGAAGGCAGACATGCACCCCCTATATCCTCTTCAGATGGCACATGTTGCAAGGCTATTTTTCATGCAAAAGGAGGTAGGCTCCCCCCATATATTGTGCGCAAAAGAGGAGATTGGTGGATAGAGTTTGATATGGATCAAACTCTAAGAGATGAGACCCCATGCCACCCTTCTTCTCTTATTTGAAATGTGTGACATGTTTAAGGAGATTTTGGATGACAAAACAAGGAAGAGACCTAGGTTTTAATATGGAGAATCTAGTGGATTTTTAGATTGATCAAGCAATTAGATTGCTTGATAAAAATGGACTCTAGAGTTGGCATAGGGTCTATTTAAAGACCCTGTACCCTAGGGTTTGAGGATATCCATATCCTATGCCGAAAGGCTGCCACAAAATTCATCTCCACACCTCCATTATTGCTCTTCTCCCTTCTCTCCACATCCATAAAAGATTGGATGCAAGTTCAGCCTTCAAAAGTTGAAGAAAGCAAAAGCAAAGATCGCAATAGGGTGTCCTACATCAAGAGATTGGGTGTAGCCTCGAAGTTAGTTTGAAGGCAACAAAAATTTAGATCTGATTTAGATTTTTGGCATCAAATCTAGAAGGAGAGCACATCTAGATCAAGTCCAGGTGGACTCTGGTAGAGGCCAGGCATGTGCGTGGTTTGATCCAGGACCTCAAGAGCATCAGGATCATCAGCAGGATAATCGGATTATCCAACCAAGATATAAAAATTAAATATAATTTTATTATATTTTTAGTTTTAATATTAGATCTATAGGATCAGATTTGAGATATCTCAGATCTAATTAGAATTTTTAAATTTTTTTTAAAAATATTTCTTCAGATCTGAATGATCCTATGGTGGAAAATAGGATTTTTCCTTCAACTGGTATCAGTGCTGCGTTAGCAGTTCTTCAAATCTATTTTAGATCTAATTTTTTATATAATTTATATTTTGATATTAAGAATTTTAGATGTCACATCAAATATGATCAGATCTAAAATCAAAAAATTGAAAATTTTAAATTCATATCAATGTTGTATGAGTACATGCCTAGACTAGGTATAGAATTGTTCTATGTATAATCTAGTATAGTCTTTTCTTTTGATATGATTAAAATTATTTTTAGATCTTTTTATTTAAATTTTTTGATGTTATAAATATTATAATTAGATCTAAAAATAGAAAATAAAATTTTTAATTTTTTATATGAGATATAAATGATGCATGCCTAGACTAGTTGTAGAATAGTTCAATGATTTATCTACAATAGGTTTTATTTAATGTGATCAATTTAAAATTTTATTTTTTAGATTTTATATATGATTTATCAGATCTAATAGCATGCATATTTGATTTAAAATTTGATACATGAGATGTATACAGAACATGCACGAATAGATCTATGATCTTATGTTTGATATATGGTATAAATCTTAATCTTTTATAGTTTAGTTATTGTTTCTGATTAAGACATTCCACTTGGTCATCCAATCATAAGAGTAAAAAGAATTTAAAGGCCCTCTCTTTTCATTTGATGGGATGCTCTTATAACGTGTAGGGGTGCTGTGCGTTTGTCATTAATTAAAAATCAAAAACTAATTTTTTTGTAAAATCTTAGATCCTAAAATCTTAAGATTATTGTATGTTTCTATTTTTGAATCCAAATTTAATTAAGAATTAAGATTATGAAATAAATTAGATCTAAAATTATGAATTTTTAGATCTAAGACACCTTCATAAATTTGGGTTCGGATTTGGGTAGCTTAATTAGGTCTAACAATTAATCAAATCGAATCAAGAGTTGGTTAGGTGGGATCAAGAGTGCTTAAAATTAACCAGTCTAATAGAATTAAGTCTGGGTCAAGGTCGACTCATAATAATATGTGGTAGACCAAGTCAAGACCTAATTTGGCTCCATGGTTCGAGCTCGGATTGTAGGCTAACCCAATTAATTTTGGTTTGATAATTTGGTGTCTAAGATAAGTTTGGTAGATACGATCGACTAGTTTTTAATTAGGAGCTACTTGATTTGAATGCATTCTTATCAAGTTAATGGCATATCCCTTCCACTGGTCTCACTTATCTGATCATTTGTGTCGACCCAGTTCTGATTTGATGTTTCTAACAATTCGAGCTAACCCAAGCCACTAGGTTAGGCATAATTGTTATGACCATGTCAAGTCAAGTTTAAAGAGACCAAAATTAAATCTTTCTAAGAAAATATTAAGTCATAGGTCTTCCACCATTGTAGATATGCGGACCCTTTTCGAGGTTGATTATTCTCAGCTAGATACAGTGGTTCCGATGCATCAGAAAGATGCAACCATGTCTATTAGGTATTAGATGCTACGGGTTGGAGGATGGGTTGGACTTAATATTTTAAATATAGTGAGGAACTCAATCAGAAATCCAATTCATGCAAATGATGGATCTAACTTAACTAAAAAGTGGAGCAATATTCCAGGCGCGGTGAGCTTCATGAATTAGATACCAAGTTTAGATGCATCATGATTAGAGAATCATTGGACAAGAGTTATCCACTCATCAATTGACTCATCACCAATAACTATTAGATGAGGTGGTGAGCCAGTCGGTGGGATCGTACCACCCACTAGGAATCAATTGATCATAAAAATTTTTGCATCTCTGCCAAGGAAGTATAGGGATCCAAGTAAATAGTGAGAGACTAATTTATTAAAAAATAAAATCTCTAAATAAATTGGTTAAGTCTAATTACAAAATCTAACTAGAAACTTTGACTCTCTATAAGAAAAATATTTGCATCCAACACACTAGCTCATATCCTGGACACCCATAGACTGATCGGATCCAATTACAAGGATTGACTCCAGAACTTCAAAATTATTTTGGATTTCGAGAAGATGACTCATGTATTGGAATAGGATCCTCTCACTTTATTAGCTCATCCATCTACTGAACAGAGAGCATCTCTAGAAAAGTGGATGGATGAAGATAATAAAACCAAGTATTACATGTAGCGCTCGATGTTTGATGAGCTCCAGCACCAACATGAAGACATAAAGACTAGCCATCAAATATTGGCTCACCTACAAGAGTTATTTTGTGAACAGAGTCGCGCAACTAAATATCAAGTCACTAGAAGACTTTTTAAGGCTTAGATGCATGATGGGCAGTCAGTCCAAGATCATTATCTGATGATGATCAAGGACTTAAAAGAGCTTGAGAAGCTCGGTGTCAAGTTAGACAAGGATCTACAAATTAATATAATCTTGTAGTTCTTGACTGATGCATATGGACAGTTCATAATGAACTACCATATGTATAAACTACAAAATACCTTGGCTGAGCTTATGAATATGCTGGTTACTGCTGAACTCTCTATGAAAGGTTCAAAGGACTCAGTTCTTGCTGCGGAGCAGACTTCCTCCAAAAGAAAGTCTTTTGGAGAGAATCAGAAGAAGTCTACGAAGAAGAAGAAGACTGAAGATGGGAAGAAGAAGAAGAACGAAGAATCGAAGAAGAAGGCTACAGATAAAGAAAAAATATTTTCACTGCAATACCAACAGCCATTGGAAGCGGAACTATCCTTTATACTTGGCCAGCCTAAAGAACAAGAAGGAGGGAGGTCCTTCTGGAGGTATGCTCGTTATAAAATCTAATCTTATGATTTCTTTTGCATCCAGTTGGGTGCTTGACTCTGGTTCGAGTGCTCACTTATGCATTTCTATGTAGGATCTTGAAGAGAGCAGGAGGCTAAGGGATGGTGAGATGATCCTGCATGTCAGGAATGGAGCAATAGTTGCTGCTGTAGCTGTGGAAACCTACATTCTTCGACTACCATTAGGATTTGATTTAGTACATAGAAACTATTTTTATGTGCCTGCAGCAATCTAAAATTTGATTTTTATTTCATGTTTAGTTAGCATAAGAAGGCTATGTAATTAATTTTCTTAAGGACCATTATAATATTCTTTATAAAAAAATAAAATTACAAGTAGTTTTCTTATGAATGGTCTCTACTAGTTACATATTGATGTTTCTAGTTTTAATATCGAGTAAAACATGAATGCCATAGGATCAAAGCGACCTAGGGATAGTCTAAATGATAGATATCTTTGGCACTTTAGGCTAGGTTATGTAGCTGAAGACAAGATTAACACATTGGAGAAATTCGAACTATTGAGTTCATTGACTTCCGAGTCATATCCAATTTGTGAATAATGCCTTCATAGCAAAATGATCAAGCTTTCTTTTGTACGATATGGAAAAAGGGCCACAGACCTACTTGTCCTGGTATACATAGATGTATGCGGCCCATTTGATGTGCCAGTTAGAGGCAATTATTTCTACTTCATCACCTTTACCGATGATTTATCTTAGTATGAATATGTGTATTTGATGCAACATAAGTCGAAGCCTTTGAAAAGTTCAAGGAATTCAAACTGGAAGTAGATAAACAAACAAAAAAGTTCATTAAGGCTCTTCGATTAGATTCGAGGAGGTGAATACCTTAGTCGAAAATTTTTGAACCATCTCAAATAAAATGGCATAGTCTCATAATGGATTCCACTTGGAATGCCTCAACCCAATGGGGTTTTAGAATAGAGAAATTAGATCCTATTAGATATGGTTCGATCCATGATGAGCTTCATGAACCTCCCTGATTTTCTTTGGTGACATAGTCTAATGATTGCAATATATTAGGGTTTTCTCTAAAACCATTCCTACCACACTGTATGAGATATGACATGGTAAGAAACCAAGTCTAAGTCGCCTCAAAATTTAGGATTATCCACATGCCAAGAGACAGCAGGTGGATAAGTTAGAATCAAGGTTCTTTAGAGCTCGGTTCATTGGATATCCTAAAGAATCGTTAGGATATTATTTCAATCTTCCAGAAGACCATAATATAATTATGAGTTGACATGCTATTTTTCTTGAAAAATAATTTATTCAAGATGGTAGCATTGAAAGACAGATCAAGCTTGAGGAGAAAGTCTCCTAAGAGCAACGAGCTAAGAAACTTATGGAATCCAATCAGATTGAGCTAGTTCAAACATAAATTCTTCCACCTTATAGGTCAAATAGAATTTCTCATCCTCTTGGAAGGTACTTAGGTACTATTTCAGAGGATGTTGAGAAAATATTTTCATAGGAAATGAGGTTCATAGTGATGATCTCAAGACCTATGATGAGGCAATATTAGATATCGACTCTGAGAAATGGTTAGAGGCAATGAAGCTAGAAATTGACTTAATGCGGTTGAACCAAGTTAGAACCTTGGTAGATCCATCTGAAGGTATAGTACCTATTGGGTGTAAATGGATCTTCAAGAGAAAGATAGGTACCGATGGAAATGTAGAGACCAAGGCTTGTAGCAAAAGGATATTATTGGGGGTAAAATGATAATGACCCCCATCGAAGTCCTTGGCCAAAGTTCTTGATCGATGACCTCCTTTCTATTAGGATTTGTCGATTTCTTCAACAAAGAGTTCATATTGCAGAACCTCCCCAAAGTACACAGAAGCCCAGCGATATGATCTTAAATGGTAAAGAAGAACTACTATTAAACTAACCTTGCCTTTTAAATTTTCTCAATCATGCTCCTTCCAGATGAACTCCCTCAATCATGCTCCTTCTAGACGAACTTCCTTAGCTGCACTCCTTCCAGATGATCTCCCTCAATCACGCTCCTTCTAGACGAACTCCTCCAATTGCGCTCCTTCCAGATGAACTTTCTCAATCATGCTCCTTCCAAACGAACTCCTCCAATCGTGCTCCTTCCAGATGAACTCCTTCAGTCGCACTCCTTCTAGATGAACTCCTTCAGTCACGCTCCTTCTAGATGAACTCCTCTAGTAGCAGTTCAATTGCAGACCTATCCTGGCCCTGCCTACCAGTGGGAACAACCCAAGGGAACCTCATCAAGACATTAACGCACAGCAATTGCTGCACAAGGAGGGGAGCACGGAAGCCTCAAATCTTAGCTTAGGGGGCATCCACTTATGTACAACTCAGGAAACTTTCAAACTTCCTAAAGCAATTAGATGTTGCCCCTAGTAGCCCCTGGCTGATCCTAAGTTTGCTATGGACACCAAAGTTCCAAATCTACATCCAAACTTCAACAAGGGAATCTACACCACCTACAAGTCACGACAAATGATAACTCATCCTCTATAACAAACTCCACGTGGTCTAAGCGGTACACTACCAGATGGTTATGACTGTTACCATCAGTTTGTTACATGCTCCGTCTATAAAAGAAACCCTCCAAATATGTTTCCTCCAAGATCCCTTCTGCTTCCTATTACTATGCCTCTTTATATCCTGAATATTCCATTCCAGTTGGCTGAAAAATTAATTTGAACATTAGAGTGTCCTGTCGGAGCCACCCACCTTCGATTTGAACTTTATTTTGTAGGTCCTGTTAGCGGCCATGCCTCCTCCACTCCAGCTACCTCCAGCATCCTCATGAACTTTCGTGCTAATAGGATTGATGCTAGAGGAAGGGATCACTAGGCCCTCATTCTAAAAGGAGTATTCAGTCGATCTTGTTTACCTTCTCCTCTTGATTCATTAAAATTCATCTCTGTTTGATCTTTTTAGCTTCAGAAATGCACTCGAGGAAGACAACAACCTAGCAATCTACCACTTCTACCACAAGATCTAAGCCAAATTTTCCTGTTTCTACTCCATCATCAGCACCTCAACCTCCTCCATCGATGGTCATGGTAGATCCAGAATAGTTCAACCTACTGATGCAATAGGTTCGGAGCCTCATTGAAATAGTGTAGGCCATACAGTGGCCTCCGATAGCAACCTAGTCAAAAAACATCCAGCCAGAGCCTCAAGAACCGATGCCAAGAAGGGCAACCTAGGTCAGCAGACTCATCCTCTCCGAGAAGAGAAAGCAGAGAGCAGGGAGCACCTATTCCGATCATGATTCTTCTCCAGAGGAGACTTTCTCATCTATAGTCGGTGACCCTCTAAGATCCATGGTCGAGATGATGCTCTCAATCAAAAGCTTCAGGACATGAATCAATGAATTTAGGAGCTCCACCATGCCGCCCCTATTCACCATGATGACATTTGCACCAATCCCTCCTTTTTTGCTAAGATCATGCAAGAGCCCATTCCACCGAACTTCAAGCTTCCTTAGTTTGAGAGCTATGATGGGACTTTCAATTTGATTGACCATCTTAAGGCCTTTCGAATAATGATACTACTTTATGGCACACCAGACATCATTTTATGCCAAGCTTTCTCATCCACCTTGAATGGAGCAGTAGAAAACTAGTACTCAAGCCTAAAATCAGGTACGATCTTCTTCTTTGATCAAATGAGCCATCAGTTCATGGCTCATTTCATAAGCAGCCGACATCTAAGATGAGGTTCGAACTTCCTTATCAACAAAAAGTAGAAAGAGGGAGAGTCCATTCGAGCTTACGTCAGCCGCTTTAATATTGTTGTGTTGGAGGTTCGAAACTTGAATCAATCTATAGCCATGGCCATACTAAAGACCGATCTTCAGAAGAATGATCTTTTATCCTTTCTAAAAAGAAAGTATCCCAAGAATTTTGCTAATATGTTGACCCGGGCAGAAGGTTATGCCTGGGCAGAAGTGGCCTTTAAACTGAAGGATGATGAGGCTACGAGAGAGTGATAATGGGTGAATCCGGCAAGCCCATGCCTGAAAGAAAGTCGAGTGAAACTCGTCTATGCTCTCGAACTCCTCCTCAAGCTTATTGATAGAAAAGTCCAGATCAAAGGATCCAACAAAACTCCTTTCCTAGAATATTCGACAACTATGCTTTCTTGAATGCCTCGAAGACTCAGGTGCTGATGAAGATTAGAGAGCATCTGATGGAGCCAGAGAGGATGCGGACTCATTCGACCAAGCATAATCCTAATATGTACTATCTTTACCATCGTGACCATGGTCATGACATAAAAGAGTGCATCCAACTTCAGGACGAGATTGAGGCGCTAATCAGAAGAGGTTGACTGGATTGGTTCATTAGGTGCCAACCAAAGAGAAGAGAAGATCGTCTAAGAGCCCCTTCCTAACCTGAACCATCTCGATGAGATGAGCCCCAAGAAGATTGGCCTCCTCTTGGAGTCATTAATACTATCGCTGGGGGACATCAATGAGGGGAGGCCAGTGGATCAGCAGAATTGGTAAAGAAGCAGCAGATTGAAGAATCCATCACTTTTACTGAAGAAGATGCTTAGGGAGTTCAGCTTCTGTACAATGATGTGGTTATAGTTACTTTAAATATTGCTGATTATGATGTATGCCATATTTTAATTGATAATGAAAGTTCTACTGATGTCTTATTTTATGATGCTTTTTCAAAATGTCTATATTTGATGATAGGATGGGCTCGACGAATTTCTCGTTAGTAGGGTTCATAGGTGAAGTAGTGCCGGTGGAAGGAATAATAACATTGCCTATGGTAGCTGGCCGATACTCAAAGCAATCTATGGCACAAGTTGATTTTGATAGTCAAAGTCCCCTCTGCCTATAATGCGATCCTTGGCCGACCTGATTTGAATGCACTTCGAGCTATAGTTTCTACTTACTACCTGAAAATGAAATTCCCAACCAGGCATGGAATCAGGGAGGTCAAAGGAGATCAGGTGCTAGCTCGGTACTACTACAATATTTTCTTATAGGGGGGAAGACAAGCAGATCTTTGTCTAGTGGACAGGCTTGATGCTTGCGATGATCTATCTGAAGAAAGAGGAGAACCCATCGATGACCTTAAGGAGATCCCTTTGAATGATGGGAATAAAGAACGTACTATGAAGATCGGCTCAAACCTAAAAGGAGAAGTTAGAAAGCAGCTCATCACATTCTTGCAAAAAAATGCTGATGTCTTCGTCTGGGTGCCTGCAGACATGCCTGGGATTGCTGCAGAAGTTATAGAACACCATGTAGGTGTAGATCCTAAGCGACGACTAGTGAAGCAGAAAAAATGCAATTTTGTACTAAAGTAGCAGAAGGCTATAACGGATGAGGTCGACAAGCTTCTTAAGACAAGATTTATTCGAGAAGTACTTTACCCAAACTAGATTGCAAATGTTGTTCTTATTAAAAATGCAAACGGCAAGTGGAGGATGTGCATAGACTTCATAGATCTAAACATAGCCTACCTAATAGATAGCTACCCTTTGCCTAGGATCGACTAATTGGTGGACACGACTTTGGACCATGGAGTTCTCACTTTCATGGATGCTTTCTCTGGATATAATCAAATCCGGATGGCACCATAGAACGAGAAAAAGATTGCTTTTATTACTAACCATGGTCATTATTGTTACAGGGTTATGCCATTTGGACTCAAAAATGCCAGTGCGACATACCAATACTTGGTAAATAAAATTTTCAAGAAGTAGATCGGCCGCAATATGGAGGTTTATGTGGATGACATGCTGGTTAAAAGTCGATCTTCGTCAAATCACATTACTGACCTTGAGGAGACCTTTAGTACCCTCTAGAAGTACAAGATGAAGTTGAACCCCATGAAATGCACTTTCGAAGTAACCTTTGAGAAGTTTTTGGGATTCATGGTGTCAAGCCACGGCATCGAGGTCAACCCGAAGAAGATAAGAGCCATCTAAAAAATGACTGCTCCAAAAATAATAACAGAAGTTCAATGCCTCACAGACAAGGTGGCAGCTCTGAACTGCTTCGTATCGAGGTCGATGGAGTGCTGCATGCATTTCTTCCAAGTACTCAAGTAACCCAAGAACTTCAACTGGACTTTCAAGTGTTCGCGGGCCCTTGAAGAATTGAAGAACTATCTCAGCTCACCCCCACTGCTTTTCAAACCCAAACTTTGAGAAGAACTATTCTTGTATCTTGCCATATCTCCTATAGCTATTGGAGCTATACTGATCAAGGAAGAAGCAAAAGTTCATAAGCTGATCTACTATATAAGTAGAGTCTTGAAGGATGCAGAAACAAGGTATACTAAGTTAGAAAAACTAATATCTGTCTTGTTGATTACAGCCAGGAAGCTTCGATCTTATTTTCAAGGGCATATAATTACTTTTCTCACTAACCAACCCATCAAGACAGTTCTTCATCATCCCGATACCTCCAAAAGAGTGGCAAAGTGGGCAATTGAGCTGATCAAATTCGACATCCATTTTCAACCTCGGCCATCTGTTAAAGCTCAAATACTGATCAATTTCATAATAGCATGTGAAGAAAAACACCTATTTTCTGGGTCAGGTTTGTTCAGATTTGATTAGATCAGGAGGGATATTTCAAAAATATTTTCTTTAAGATTCTAATCAAATATGAGACTTTTTAGATCTAATCTTATTGATCTGATAATAAAAATAAAAATAAAAATTAAATCTAATTTAATTATACCTTTATTTTAGATAATCCAATTATCCTATGATGATCCCAATGTTTATCTGAGGTTCTGGATGTAGCCACACAAATGCTTGACCTCTACTGATATCCACTCAGGC
>QRFJ01002133.1:0-106079 GCA_006176705.1 Cocos nucifera | reverse complement strand
AATTAAATCTTTCTAAGAAAATATTAAGTCATAGGTCTTCCACCATTGTAGATATGCGGACCCTTTTCGAGGTTGATTATTCTCAGCTAGATACAGTGGTTCCGATGCATCAGAAAGATGCAACCATGTCTATTAGGTATTAGATGCTACGGGTTGGAGGATGGGTTGGACTTAATATTTTAAATATAGTGAGGAACTCAATCAGAAATCCAATTCATGCAAATGATGGATCTAACTTAACTAAAAAGTGGAGCAATATTCCAGGCGCGGTGAGCTTCATGAATTAGATACCAAGTTTAGATGCATCATGATTAGAGAATCATTGGACAAGAGTTATCCACTCATCAATTGACTCATCACCAATAACTATTAGATGAGGTGGTGAGCCAGTCGGTGGGATCGTACCACCCACTAGGAATCAATTGATCATAAAAATTTTTGCATCTCTGCCAAGGAAGTATAGGGATCCAAGTAAATAGTGAGAGACTAATTTATTAAAAAATAAAATCTCTAAATAAATTGGTTAAGTCTAATTACAAAATCTAACTAGAAACTTTGACTCTCTATAAGAAAATATTTGCATCCAACACACTAGCTCATATCCTGGACACCCATAGACTGATCGGATCCAATTACAAGGATTGACTCCAGAACTTCAAAATTATTTTGGATTTCGAGAAGATGACTCATGTATTGGAATAGGATCCTCTCACTTTATTAGCTCATCCATCTACTGAACAGAGAGCATCTCTAGAAAAGTGGATGGATGAAGATAATAAAACCAAGTATTACATGTAGCGCTCGATGTTTGATGAGCTCCAGCACCAACATGAAGACATAAAGACTAGCCATCAAATATTGGCTCACCTACAAGAGTTATTTTGTGAACAGAGTCGCGCAACTAAATATCAAGTCACTAGAAGACTTTTTAAGGCTTAGATGCATGATGGGCAGTCAGTCCAAGATCATTATCTGATGATGATCAAGGACTTAAAAGAGCTTGAGAAGCTCGGTGTCAAGTTAGACAAGGATCTACAAATTAATATAATCTTGTAGTTCTTGACTGATGCATATGGACAGTTCATAATGAACTACCATATGTATAAACTACAAAATACCTTGGCTGAGCTTATGAATATGCTGGTTACTGCTGAACTCTCTATGAAAGGTTCAAAGGACTCAGTTCTTGCTGCGGAGCAGACTTCCTCCAAAAGAAAGTCTTTTGGAGAGAATCAGAAGAAGTCTACGAAGAAGAAGAAGACTGAAGATGGGAAGAAGAAGAAGAACGAAGAATCGAAGAAGAAGGCTACAGATAAAGAAAAATATTTTCACTGCAATACCAACAGCCATTGGAAGCGGAACTATCCTTTATACTTGGCCAGCCTAAAGAACAAGAAGGAGGGAGGTCCTTCTGGAGGTATGCTCGTTATAAAATCTAATCTTATGATTTCTTTTGCATCCAGTTGGGTGCTTGACTCTGGTTCGAGTGCTCACTTATGCATTTCTATGTAGGATCTTGAAGAGAGCAGGAGGCTAAGGGATGGTGAGATGATCCTGCATGTCAGGAATGGAGCAATAGTTGCTGCTGTAGCTGTGGAAACCTACATTCTTCGACTACCATTAGGATTTGATTTAGTACATAGAAACTATTTTTATGTGCCTGCAGCAATCTAAAATTTGATTTTTATTTCATGTTTAGTTAGCATAAGAAGGCTATGTAATTAATTTTCTTAAGGACCATTATAATATTCTTTATGAAAGAAATAAAATTACAAGTAGTTTTCTTATGAATGGTCTCTACTAGTTACATATTGATGTTTCTAGTTTTAATATCGAGTAAAACATGAATGCCATAGGATCAAAGCGACCTAGGGATAGTCTAAATGATAGATATCTTTGGCACTTTAGGCTAGGTTATGTAGCTGAAGACAAGATTAACACATTGGAGAAATTCGAACTATTGAGTTCATTGACTTCCGAGTCATATCCAATTTGTGAATAATGCCTTCATAGCAAAATGATCAAGCTTTCTTTTGTACGATATGGAAAAAGGGCCACAGACCTACTTGTCCTGGTATACATAGATGTATGCGGCCCATTTGATGTGCCAGTTAGAGGCAATTATTTCTACTTCATCACCTTTACCGATGATTTATCTTAGTATGAATATGTGTATTTGATGCAACATAAGTCGAAGCCTTTGAAAAGTTCAAGGAATTCAAACTGGAAGTAGATAAACAAACAAAAAAGTTCATTAAGGCTCTTCGATTAGATTCGAGGAGGTGAATACCTTAGTCGAAAATTTTTGAACCATCTCAAATAAAATGGCATAGTCTCATCAATGGATTCCACTTGGAATGCCTCAACCCAATGGGGTTTTAGAATAGAGAAATTAGATCCTATTAGATATGGTTCGATCCATGATGAGCTTCATGAACCTCCCTGATTTTCTTTGGTGACATAGTCTAATGATTGCAATATATTAGGGTTTTCTCTAAAACCATTCCTACCACACTGTATGAGATATGACATGGTAAGAAACCAAGTCTAAGTCGCCTCAAAATTTAGGATTATCCACATGCCAAGAGACAGCAGGTGGATAAGTTAGAATCAAGGTTCTTTAGAGCTCGGTTCATTGGATATCCTAAAGAATCGTTAGGATATTATTTCAATCTTCCAGAAGACCATAATATAATTATGAGTTGACATGCTATTTTTCTTGAAAAATAATTTATTCAAGATGGTAGCATTGAAAGACAGATCAAGCTTGAGGAGAAAGTCTCCTAAGAGCAACGAGCTAAGAAACTTATGGAATCCAATCAGATTGAGCTAGTTCAAACATAAATTCTTCCACCTTATAGGTCAAATAGAATTTCTCATCCTCTTGGAAGGTACTTAGGTACTATTTCAGAGGATGTTGAGAAAATATTTTCATAGGAAATGAGGTTCATAGTGATGATCTCAAGACCTATGATGAGGCAATATTAGATATCGACTCTGAGAAATGGTTAGAGGCAATGAAGCTAGAAATTGACTTAATGCGGTTGAACCAAGTTAGAACCTTGGTAGATCCATCTGAAGGTATAGTACCTATTGGGTGTAAATGGATCTTCAAGAGAAAGATAGGTACCGATGGAAATGTAGAGACCAAGGCTTGTAGCAAAAGGATATTATTGGGGGTAAAATGATAATGACCCCCATCGAAGTCCTTGGCCAAAGTTCTTGATCGATGACCTCCTTTCTATTAGGATTTGTCGATTTCTTCAACAAAGAGTTCATATTGCAGAACCTCCCCAAAGTACACAGAAGCCCAGCGATATGATCTTAAATGGTAAAGAAGAACTACTATTAAACTAACCTTGCCTTTTAAATTTTCTCAATCATGCTCCTTCCAGATGAACTCCCTCAATCATGCTCCTTCTAGACGAACTTCCTTAGCTGCACTCCTTCCAGATGATCTCCCTCAATCACGCTCCTTCTAGACGAACTCCTCCAATTGCGCTCCTTCCAGATGAACTTTCTCAATCATGCTCCTTCCAAACGAACTCCTCCAATCGTGCTCCTTCCAGATGAACTCCTTCAGTCGCACTCCTTCTAGATGAACTCCTTCAGTCACGCTCCTTCTAGATGAACTCCTCTAGTAGCAGTTCAATTGCAGACCTATCCTGGCCCTGCCTACCAGTGGGAACAACCCAAGGGAACCTCATCAAGACATTAACGCACAGCAATTGCTGCACAAGGAGGGGAGCACGGAAGCCTCAAATCTTAGCTTAGGGGGCATCCACTTATGTACAACTCAGGAAACTTTCAAACTTCCTAAAGCAATTAGATGTTGCCCCTAGTAGCCCCTGGCTGATCCTAAGTTTGCTATGGACACCAAAGTTCCAAATCTACATCCAAACTTCAACAAGGGAATCTACACCACCTACAAGTCACGACAAATGATAACTCATCCTCTATAACAAACTCCACGTGGTCTAAGCGGTACACTACCAGATGGTTATGACTGTTACCATCAGTTTGTTACATGCTCCGTCTATAAAAGAAACCCTCCAAATATGTTTCCTCCAAGATCCCTTCTGCTTCCTATTACTATGCCTCTTTATATCCTGAATATTCCATTCCAGTTGGCTGAAAAATTAATTTGAACATTAGAGTGTCCTGTCGGAGCCACCCACCTTCGATTTGAACTTTATTTTGTAGGTCCTGTTAGCGGCCATGCCTCCTCCACTCCAGCTACCTCCAGCATCCTCATGAACTTTCGTGCTAATAGGATTGATGCTAGAGGAAGGGATCACTAGGCCCTCATTCTAAAAGGAGTATTCAGTCGATCTTGTTTACCTTCTCCTCTTGATTCATTAAAATTCATCTCTGTTTGATCTTTTTAGCTTCAGAAATGCACTCGAGGAAGACAACAACCTAGCAATCTACCACTTCTACCACAAGATCTAAGCCAAATTTTCCTGTTTCTACTCCATCATCAGCACCTCAACCTCCTCCATCGATGGTCATGGTAGATCCAGAATAGTTCAACCTACTGATGCAATAGGTTCGGAGCCTCATTGAAATAGTGTAGGCCATACAGTGGCCTCCGATAGCAACCTAGTCAAAAAACATCCAGCCAGAGCCTCAAGAACCGATGCCAAGAAGGGCAACCTAGGTCAGCAGACTCATCCTCTCCGAGAAGAGAAAGCAGAGAGCAGGGAGCACCTATTCCGATCATGATTCTTCTCCAGAGGAGACTTTCTCATCTATAGTCGGTGACCCTCTAAGATCCATGGTCGAGATGATGCTCTCAATCAAAAGCTTCAGGACATGAATCAATGAATTTAGGAGCTCCACCATGCCGCCCCTATTCACCATGATGACATTTGCACCAATCCCTCCTTTTTTGCTAAGATCATGCAAGAGCCCATTCCACCGAACTTCAAGCTTCCTTAGTTTGAGAGCTATGATGGGACTTTCAATTTGATTGACCATCTTAAGGCCTTTCGAATAATGATACTACTTTATGGCACACCAGACATCATTTTATGCCAAGCTTTCTCATCCACCTTGAATGGAGCAGTAGAAAACTAGTACTCAAGCCTAAAATCAGGTACGATCTTCTTCTTTGATCAAATGAGCCATCAGTTCATGGCTCATTTCATAAGCAGCCGACATCTAAGATGAGGTTCGAACTTCCTTATCAACAAAAAGTAGAAAGAGGGAGAGTCCATTCGAGCTTACGTCAGCCGCTTTAATATTGTTGTGTTGGAGGTTCGAAACTTGAATCAATCTATAGCCATGGCCATACTAAAGACCGATCTTCAGAAGAATGATCTTTTATCCTTTCTAAAAAGAAAGTATCCCAAGAATTTTGCTAATATGTTGACCCGGGCAGAAGGTTATGCCTGGGCAGAAGTGGCCTTTAAACTGAAGGATGATGAGGCTACGAGAGAGTGATAATGGGTGAATCCGGCAAGCCCATGCCTGAAAGAAAGTCGAGTGAAACTCGTCTATGCTCTCGAACTCCTCCTCAAGCTTATTGATAGAAAAGTCCAGATCAAAGGATCCAACAAAACTCCTTTCCTAGAATATTCGACAACTATGCTTTCTTGAATGCCTCGAAGACTCAGGTGCTGATGAAGATTAGAGAGCATCTGATGGAGCCAGAGAGGATGCGGACTCATTCGACCAAGCATAATCCTAATATGTACTATCTTTACCATCGTGACCATGGTCATGACATAAAAGAGTGCATCCAACTTCAGGACGAGATTGAGGCGCTAATCAGAAGAGGTTGACTGGATTGGTTCATTAGGTGCCAACCAAAGAGAAGAGAAGATCGTCTAAGAGCCCCTTCCTAACCTGAACCATCTCGATGAGATGAGCCCCAAGAAGATTGGCCTCCTCTTGGAGTCATTAATACTATCGCTGGGGGACATCAATGAGGGGAGGCCAGTGGATCAGCAGAATTGGTAAAGAAGCAGCAGATTGAAGAATCCATCACTTTTACTGAAGAAGATGCTTAGGGAGTTCAGCTTCTGTACAATGATGTGGTTATAGTTACTTTAAATATTGCTGATTATGATGTATGCCATATTTTAATTGATAATGAAAGTTCTACTGATGTCTTATTTTATGATGCTTTTTCAAAATGTCTATATTTGATGATAGGATGGGCTCGACGAATTTCTCGTTAGTAGGGTTCATAGGTGAAGTAGTGCCGGTGGAAGGAATAATAACATTGCCTATGGTAGCTGGCCGATACTCAAAGCAATCTATGGCACAAGTTGATTTTGATAGTCAAAGTCCCCTCTGCCTATAATGCGATCCTTGGCCGACCTGATTTGAATGCACTTCGAGCTATAGTTTCTACTTACTACCTGAAAATGAAATTCCCAACCAGGCATGGAATCAGGGAGGTCAAAGGAGATCAGGTGCTAGCTCGGTACTACTACAATATTTTCTTATAGGGGGGAAGACAAG
This sequence comes from Cocos nucifera, assembly GCA_006176705.1. Lineage (NCBI taxonomy): Eukaryota > Viridiplantae > Streptophyta > Magnoliopsida > Arecales > Arecaceae > Cocos > Cocos nucifera. Next base: position 99,608 of record QRFJ01002133.1, on the reverse strand, counting down.
CAGATCTTTGTCTAGTGGACAGGCTTGATGCTTGCGATGATCTATCTGAAGAAAGAGGAGAACCCATCGATGACCTTAAGGAGATCCCTTTGAATGATGGGAATAAAGAACGTACTATGAAGATCGGCTCAAACCTAAAAGGAGAAGTTAGAAAGCAGCTCATCACATTCTTGCAAAAAAATGCTGATGTCTTCGTCTGGGTGCCTGCAGACATGCCTGGGATTGCTGCAGAAGTTATAGAACACCATGTAGGTGTAGATCCTAAGCGACGACTAGTGAAGCAGAAAAAATGCAATTTTGTACTAAAGTAGCAGAAGGCTATAACGGATGAGGTCGACAAGCTTCTTAAGACAAGATTTATTCGAGAAGTACTTTACCCAAACTAGATTGCAAATGTTGTTCTTATTAAAAATGCAAACGGCAAGTGGAGGATGTGCATAGACTTCATAGATCTAAACATAGCCTACCTAATAGATAGCTACCCTTTGCCTAGGATCGACTAATTGGTGGACACGACTTTGGACCATGGAGTTCTCACTTTCATGGATGCTTTCTCTGGATATAATCAAATCCGGATGGCACCATAGAACGAGAAAAAGATTGCTTTTATTACTAACCATGGTCATTATTGTTACAGGGTTATGCCATTTGGACTCAAAAATGCCAGTGCGACATACCAATACTTGGTAAATAAAATTTTCAAGAAGTAGATCGGCCGCAATATGGAGGTTTATGTGGATGACATGCTGGTTAAAAGTCGATCTTCGTCAAATCACATTACTGACCTTGAGGAGACCTTTAGTACCCTCTAGAAGTACAAGATGAAGTTGAACCCCATGAAATGCACTTTCGAAGTAACCTTTGAGAAGTTTTTGGGATTCATGGTGTCAAGCCACGGCATCGAGGTCAACCCGAAGAAGATAAGAGCCATCTAAAAAATGACTGCTCCAAAAATAATAACAGAAGTTCAATGCCTCACAGACAAGGTGGCAGCTCTGAACTGCTTCGTATCGAGGTCGATGGAGTGCTGCATGCATTTCTTCCAAGTACTCAAGTAACCCAAGAACTTCAACTGGACTTTCAAGTGTTCGCGGGCCCTTGAAGAATTGAAGAACTATCTCAGCTCACCCCCACTGCTTTTCAAACCCAAACTTTGAGAAGAACTATTCTTGTATCTTGCCATATCTCCTATAGCTATTGGAGCTATACTGATCAAGGAAGAAGCAAAAGTTCATAAGCTGATCTACTATATAAGTAGAGTCTTGAAGGATGCAGAAACAAGGTATACTAAGTTAGAAAAACTAATATCTGTCTTGTTGATTACAGCCAGGAAGCTTCGATCTTATTTTCAAGGGCATATAATTACTTTTCTCACTAACCAACCCATCAAGACAGTTCTTCATCATCCCGATACCTCCAAAAGAGTGGCAAAGTGGGCAATTGAGCTGATCAAATTCGACATCCATTTTCAACCTCGGCCATCTGTTAAAGCTCAAATACTGATCAATTTCATAATAGCATGTGAAGAAAAACACCTATTTTCTGGGTCAGGTTTGTTCAGATTTGATTAGATCAGGAGGGATATTTCAAAAATATTTTCTTTAAGATTCTAATCAAATATGAGACTTTTTAGATCTAATCTTATTGATCTGATAATAAAAATAAAAATAAAAATTAAATCTAATTTAATTATACCTTTATTTTAGATAATCCAATTATCCTATGATGATCCCAATGTTTATCTGAGGTTCTGGATGTAGCCACACAAATGCTTGACCTCTACTGATATCCACTCAGGCAGGATCTTTTTCTTCTCAATCAATCCTCCAAAAATTAGATCTAGATTTGATCTTGAAGAACTTCAAAACTGCTTTTGAAGAATAGCCATTATCTCTTGCAGCAGTGCTACCTTCTTTCTTTCTTGGTGCCTTTCACTTGCTTGGATTGCACCTTATTCATGCCCAAAAGCCCTTAGGCATGGAGAGGGGAGAGAGGACCAGAGGGTGGCATGGAGGAGGAAAGAAGGCTATGTGGCATGGGCTAAAGGTAGAAGAATTTCAATTCTAGATGCAGACAAGGTTTATATAGACCCTGCTGCGCCATGCAGTGCCACATCATCCAGGCCAATCACGACCCTTTGTTCAATCAGATCTAAATATGATTGATGGGATGACATCATCTGATCCAATCAGATGAGAGACCTTCAAAACCCTCCTAAGGTGGTGCCAAGACTGGGTCAAACAAGACTTCTTGGTGCCACGCAGTTTAATCTCCTGAAGCAACCTAGAGTTCCATCTGTATAGGACTCCATATTTTATCCTTATGGGGCGCACGCCTCCCTAGGTGATAAGCACCATAAATTTACCAATAAAAGTATTAACTTATTAATTAATTTATATTAATTTTTAAAAATTAATGATCAATTTATATATAATTTTTAAGAAATTAATATTTTATTAATTAAAAATTAATTAAAAATAATAAAAATTAAAAAAATAAAATTTATAATCAATGGAAGAGCTTATTTTTTTTATCATAATAAAATAAATTTCACATAAAAAAAAGCTAAAATGAAGAAGATATGAATATCTAAAGAAATAAAATAAATAAAAATTAAATGAAAATAACATACGGCTCAGCCGGCTCAAGTTGCCGTGCCATATCAGTCGACGTGTCCAAATGCACTAAGCCAAGCCAATAAGCCAGCACACCAAGCCAGCCATGCAAGCTGACTAAGCCATGAAAGCCGTCAGTCGGTCCACGATCCAGGCGTGGATGAGAGCTCAGCAAAAACCGGTGAATCAAGATGCTACACGTGGTACACCTAGACCCTTAAAGGGTTCATAGAAAATCTATCATGGTTCATAGGGCATTTTGGTCTTTTCACTCAATGATAGGAGCACTGATTGGCTATGGTGTGTGGTGCGGCCAGTCCATGTGGTCCATAGGAATAGTAATTGCGTGATCGGATGGCTGTGGTAGCTTGCGGTCAAGATCAAATGACTGTGGTTATTTTCGAATTTGATTCAACTTCAGACTTCATGCGGATCACCATCCAATGGCAATGCAAGATCTAGGGAATGATCCAATGGTCCAGAATGCTCCCGATGGTGATCAGAATTCCCAACGTGCAATCAGCAGCCAGATTTCCTCCATCAACGTGTGATCAATGGCCAGAATTTAATCCGATCTGATCTGGATCGATATGCATTCGATTTTGATGATTTTTGGTCCATTGGATTTCTATTGAATGGCTAGATTTCACCAAACTTACCAGATTCATATCAGAGCTATTTTAATCAAAATTTTACTCAAATTTCTTTATATTTTGATGATTAAAAAGGTTCTTAGTCCAATATTGCCTCTAGAAAAAATCTCCAACCCTCCTAGCTCTATAAAAAGGACCCCAGGCCTCCAGAAATCAATAGATGTGGTAGAAGGGAAGCCAAGGTATAGGATGGAAGCCAAGCTTTGGGTTGAAGGTTGCTTCAAAGCTACAATGCTGAGAAGAAGAGCCAATCTACTACGCCATCTCCACGCCTATGCTCATCTATGATCTCCTTCTAGTTTTCTTTTCTCTTTCTTTTTCCTTAATTTCTTATATTTAAATTCTGAATTTGAGTTTTAATAAAGAAAGCTTTATTATTCTTTTCAATTCTAGCTTTTTAAGTTAATTGTTCTTCATTGCTCTTTAATTTTATTGCAAGTAGCCGCTAAGATCTAAATAGTGGATCTTAGTACTAAATTTATTTTTGCATAATTTAAATTCTATTTTTATTTATAAATCTATTTTCTAACTTTAATTTTCAAAAACCGTTCTTTTCTTTTCTTTTAAAAAAATAAAAAATAAAAAAATTAAAGATTTTAGAATTAAATCATTGCCTCTCTGTGGATTTGATCCAACTCACTACTCTTTTCATAATTTTTAATTAATTTAAAAAATAAAAAGTTGAATTTAAACTGATAAACATGACATCTTAACAACAACATCGTGTTCCTATCAAATTTTTGATGCCGTTGTCGGGAAGGCATAAAAAATAAATTTTTTTAATTTTTTTGATTTTTTTATTACCTACTAATTATTTTTCTTATTTATTTTATAGAAAAAAATAGAGAAAAGAACAAAGAAGATTAGGGCAAGAACGAAACTCTCAATCCTATTTGGTGAGATCATTCCTAAACCCTAAATCTCTTTCCTTATTTTTAATATTTACTTTATTTTTAAATTAATTAAAAATTACCTACTTAAACCTAATTAGAAATCTCCTCACAAGATTAGAAACCCTAATTATTTAGAGCATCCATCATATTAGTTTTATTTTTATTTTTATTTTTATTTATTTTTATTTTTTTTAGTGATTGCTGGAGGCAAGGAAAGCCTTTCAGAATTCAATTAGTTGCATGCATCTAGTTTAAATTGCATAGAACTCTTTGATTGGAAATTTTTTTGCATATTCATATTAAACCAAATTAAGGACACAACCCATTAAACAAGATAAGGTAGGAATTTGATCACCCTTCCTTGGCCCACAAACAACCAACCAGCATCCTGCATTAATCCAAACCTTAACTCTTAAAATCAATTAGACATCAACCCTTAAGGATATTCGAGCTCAATAGGACAAGAAATCCTAAGAGTTGAACCAAGTTAGGGATTAATCAATTTGACTGGTGTCTAGGAAAAGTGGTTCAGGGATGACTGGGCCCAAAGGAAGGTGGTTACTTAATTGGTTCCGTTCGCTTACCTGGCCAAGCACAATTGGTGTCTAAGGCAAGCAACGGAGGGACTCCCACCGATCTTACACTTACCTGGCTAGTTGATTGGCTGATCCTCTACTTGGAGGGCTCGAAGGTGATCTTGGTAGTTAGGAGCTATCTAGACCTAAGATAACCCTTAGTCAGGATTGATTGCCTAACTTGTTTGCTAAATAACATCAAACATAAACCACAAATTAACTCTTCTCTCTATCATCTCTAGATTTAAGACTCCTTAGGATCTTTCTTTAGAACCCTCTTCTTTCTTTCTCTTCTCTTTTCTTAAAAAAATAATAATAATAAAATAAAATAAAATAAAAAAATATATATCTTGAACCATATATCAGGTTGCACTAGTACATGCACGGTAGAAGATCGCTTTTACCCGACCTAGTTAAACCAAATCCTGAAATTGAAAGACTAATTCATATAAGACCAGATAATCAAATGGCTGAAAATCGTGAAGAACCACCTAGACAGATGTAGGAATACTTTATTCCTTCCACCTACAACCCATCGACTTGCATCCACTAACCTGATATCCCTGTTAGCCACTATGAGATCAAGTCGACCACAATCCAGATGCTCCCATCTTTTTATGGGAACACCAATGAAGATCCTTACAAACATCTGGATGAATTCTTAAAAATCTGCTATACGGTAAAAATTCAAAATTTTTTTGATGATGCCTTTAGACTAATCTTGTTCCCTTTTTCATTAAAAGATAAAGCCAAGTACTGGCTTGACACATTAGGAAGAATAATTCAGACATGGGCAGAGATGCAACATGAATTCCTTAAGAAATTTTAGCCCATAGGACGAACCAATACTATGAGGCGAGCCATCACAGGATTTGCTCAGCTTCCAGGGGAACAAATTCATGAATCATGAGAAAGACTTAAGAAACTTCTTAAAAAATGTCCACACCATGGTCTATCTAAGTGGCAAATTGTACAAGCTTTCTATGAAGGTTTAGGAGATCAATATAAGCAGATGGTTGATGCATCCTATGGAGGTGCATTCATGAGCAAAAGTGAGGATGAAGCTTATACCTTGTTTGAAACCTTAAGTGAAAACTCTATTAACCATGCTTCATTATCCTCTTATGAAAGATTAATTTCTCAACAAAAGCGGATAGAAATTTATGAGATCAAAACTTCAAAACTTAATTCTAAGATAGACTTGAAAATAATAGCACAAAAATTAGATAAAGTCGATCTTATTGCCTAGAAATTAGATCAATTCCTAAATCTAGGTCAACAATCTCCTGCACAATACACACCAGCTTCTAATTATCAGGAGATTTGCTCTATTTGTGCAAGTCCAACACATCATGTAAGCGAATGTCCCATGGCTGCACAATTACCACCTCTTATCCAAGAATAAGTTCAAGCTGCTCAAGGTTACTCCAAACCACTTAATGACCCATATTCAAATTCATATAACCCTGGTTGGAGAAACCATCCTAATTTCTCTTGGAAACCACAACAGACTCAGGCTCAGACCTAAATCCCACCAGTCCAAAATTATAAAATTAGGCCCCAGTACCAGAACTATGCCTATAATAAAGAACAACCTAATCAATCTTCTCAACCACTGCATTATAATCAGCCCTCATACCCACCTTCTCATCAATAGATCAATCTAGCCGACAATAAATTCAATCAACTTCAATAATTGATTCTAAGCCAACAACAATCAATTCTGACCTAACAACAATCAATTACCAAGCTAGAAGCTCAAATAGGATAATTAGCTGAGTCTAGCATGAGGAGAGAACCAGGTCAATTACTAAGCCAACCAATTGCAAATCCTAAAAACAATCCATCTAATGTCTATCAACCACCTAGAATACTCATCCATCTAACATTCCACCTAAGAATCCCCAATTAGAAAATGCTAAAGCAATATTTGAACTTAAAAGTGGTAGGATTCTTAAGGACCCATACCAAGACCAGGTGATAGGGGCTAATACTAATAAAAAATTTGTAGAAGAGGTTAGTACTGAAATTAATCATATAGAAGAACCTGAGCTTAGAACTGGTGCTGATAAAATAGATAAAGGAAAGAAGAGAACAGATGATTTACCTGAGACCTATAAACCAAAAGCCCCATTCCCTTCGACCTTAGAAGCAGGCTCTTCTCATAAAAAGCAAGAAGCACGCAACAAGGAGCTAATGGAACTATTTAAACAAGTTCATATTAATTTACCCCTCCTCGATGCAATTCAGCATGTCCCAGCCTATGCTAAATTTCTTAAAGAACTCTGCACCCAAAAGCATGAGCCACGAACCACCAAAAGAGTTATGCTATCTGAGGATGTAAGTGCGGTCCTGTTAAATCCAATACCTCAAAAGATGAAAAATCCTAGTGCACCCTTAATTTCATGTGTTATAGGAGGCATAACCTTTAACCGAGCATTACTAGACTTAGGAGCTAGTGTGAACCTACTTCCAACCTTGGTTTATGAAAAATTTAGGATTGGAGAATTAAAACCCACATCAGTTATTTTGCAATTAGCTGATAGATCTATAAAAACACTGCGTGGTTTGATTGAGGATGTTCTAGTTAGAGTAGACAAATGTTATTTTTCAGTAGACTTCCTCATACTTGACATGGAACCATCCCAAGAGCTGAACCAGAATCCCATAATTTTAGGACGTCCATTCTTAGCAACTGCCAATGCCAATATCAACTGTAAGATGGGAGCTATGGACATTTCTTTTGGGAAATCAAAAAGTAAGAATTAATATTTTTAATACCCCAAAGTACACTCAAGAGGAGGAAGACTGCTTTGTAATCAATCAGGTAGATGAAATAGTTGAATCTAATTCCTCCTTAGATTTACTGCAAGATGATGAACCCACTGAAGAAACTCAAACCCAGGAAGTAAATGCCCTGCTTAATTCACCTCAACCATCACATTCATTACCTTGGTCAGTGAAAGTTGAGCCCTTACCCGAGCGAAAAATTGAACCATTACGTCCTTCAATTCAGGCCCCACCACAACTTGAACTAAAACCTTTACCTGAATCACTTAAGTATGTATTTTTAGGATCAAAGAAAACCCTACCGATAATAATTGCTTCCAACTTAACTACTGAATAGGAAAACCAATTGGTAAATATTCTAAAAACATATAAGGAGGCAATAGGTTGGACCGCCGCTGATTTAAAAGGAATTAGTCCATCAATATGCATGCACTATATGTATATAGAAGATAATGCCAAACCAACTTGAGAGATGCAAAGATGGCTTAACCCTAACATGCAAGAAGTAGTCAAGAAAGAGGTAATTAAATGGTTAGATGCTGGAATTATTTATCCTATCTCTGACAGCCACTGGGTGAGTCCCACACAAGTTGTTCCAAAGAAATCTGGACTCACGGTTGTCCGCACTGAACATGGAAACTTAGTACCAACATGACTTTCCACTGGGTGGCGTGTCTGTATAGATTATAGAAAACTCAATACAACCATCCGAAAAGATCACTTTTCCTTACCCTTTATTGATCAAATCCTAGAAAGACTAGCAGGCCAACAATACTTTTGCTTTTTAGATGGATACTTAGGATACAATCAGGTAGCAATATATCCAGGAGATTAGGAAAAGACCACCTTTATATGTCCCTATGGAACCTTTGCTTGCTGTAGAATGCCATTCGGATTATGTAATGCACCTGCGACTTTTCAAAGATGCATGATGTCAATATTTAGACACGGTAGGAGATTTCTTAGAAATATTCATGGATGACTTTTCAATCTTTGGAGAATCTTTTGAGAGTTGCCTCAATAATTTGAAGAAAATATTAAAATGATGTATTGAGGCTAATCTAGTGTTAAGCTGGGAAAAGAGCCACTTCATGGTTCAAGAGGGGATCGTTTTAGGACATATAGTATCTAAGAAAGGGATTGAGGTAGATAAAGCTAAAGTTGAACTAATTTCTAAACTTCCTCCTCCCACTTCTGTCAAACAAATTCGATCTTTTCTTGGCCATGTAGGATTCTATCATCGCTTCATCAAAGACTTCTCTAAAATTTCTCGTCCTTTGTGTAATCTGCTCGCTAAGGATGTTTCTTTTAACTTTGATGAAAATTATCTTAAAGCTTATGAAATCTTAAGAGAAGCTGTGACCAAAGCTCCAATCATACAACCTCCTAATTGGTCACTACCTTTTGAAATTATGTGCGATGCCTCAGACTTTGCCATAGGAGCTGTCCTGGGCCAAAGGATAAACAAATATCCTGTAGTGATCTATTATGCTAGTAGAACTCTGAATGAAGCACAAATGAATTATACCACCACTGAAAAAGAGTTGCTAGCCATTGTGTTTGCCCTAGAAAAGTTTAGATCATATCTATTAGGATCAAAAATCATAATTTACTCGGATCATTCAGCCTTGAGATACCTGCTCTCAAAGAAAGATGCTAAACCATGATTAATTAGATGGATCTTACTGCTACAAGAATTTGATATTGAAATTTGAGATAAGAAGGGATCTAAAAATGTTGTAGCAGACCATCTGTCTAGGATCCTAGTTAAAGATAGTGAACCTATATCAATCAGAGAATCTTTTTCAGATGAACAATTGTTAACAGTTTCACATACAAAGGCCCCTTGGTTTGCAGATATTGTCAATTACTTAGTCGTAGGACAAATTCCTGATGGCTGGTCTAAGAATGAGAAGGATCGATTCTTTGCTCAAATCAAATATTATTTTTGAAAAGATCCTGAGCTTTTTAGAATTTGTGCTGATCAAATCATTCGTAGATGTGTTCCTGAATCTGAATAATTGAGTATCTTACAATTCTGTCATAACCTTGCTTGTGGAGGACATTTTTCTGGATGAAAAACTATGGCCAAAGTATTGCAGAGTGGTTTTTATTGGCCAACATTATTTAAGGATGCCCATACTTTTAGTCAAGTGTGTCTTAAGTGTCAAGCCTTAGGAAATATTTCAAAGAAAGACATGATGCCTTTAAACCCCATCTTAGTAGTAGAAATTTTTGATGTATGGGGAATTGATTTTATGGGACCTTTTCCACCTTCCAATGGATTTGAATACATTTTGGTAGCTGTCGATTATGTTTCTAAATGGATTGAAGCAATAGCAACATGAACCAATGATCATAAAGTAGTCTTAAAATTTATTCAAAAGAATATCTTTTCTAGGTTCGAATTTCCACATGCTATCATTAGTGACAGAGGTACCCATTTTACAAATCATCAATTTCGAACTTTATTACAAAAATATGGGGTGACACATAAGATAGCTACACCATACCATCCACAAATAAGTGGCCAGGTAGAAGTATCTAATAGAAAAATTAAAAATATCTTACAAAAGACTATTAGGCCTGATCGAAAAGATTGGTCAGATCGATTAGATGATGCATTATGGGCCTATAGGACAGCTTATAAAACCCCTATTGGAATGTCTCCCTATAGATTAATCTATGAAAAAGCATGTCACCTTCCGGTAGAACTTGAACATAAAGCATATTGGGCAATAAAATAATTAAATTTTAATTTAAACCAAGCTGGTTCCAATCGGAATGTTACAATTGAGTGAATTAGAAGAATTAAGGCAAGAAGCTTATGAAAATTCAAAAATTTATAAGGAGAAAATGAAAGCCTTCCATGATAAACATATTTCAAGGAAAACCTTTGAACCAAATCAACAAGTCTGATTATTTAACTCAAGGCTTTGATTATTTCCTAAAAAATTAAAATTCAGATGGGATGGACCTTACATAGTTAATCATGTATTCCCACATGGTGCAATCAAACTCTATGATCCTAGGACTAAAAATTTCTTTAAGGTAAATGGCCAAAGGCTTAAACCATATATCGAAGGAATATCATTAAATCGAAACATTGACCAAGTACAATTAACAGAACCATAATGAATTAAGCTACATTTTGTCTGGCTAAAGACAATAAACTTAGCGCTTGTTGGAAGGCAATCCAATACTTCTTGAATCTAATTTATTCTTTTTAGTTTTTTTTTCTTTTTAGGCTAAGCTAGAGAAGGATCAAAAGACTGGAGAAGGATCATAAGCTTCAAGACCCATGCTAAATAAATAAACATAATTTACACCCTTTTATTTATTTTTCCTCTCCATTAAGCACAATGTTAATTTAGTTGGGGGGTTAAAATATATATATATATATATAATAAAAAATATAAAAAAAATTTAAAAAAAATAATAAAAATTTATATATATAATAATAATAATCAAACTTTAAAACTATTTTAAAATTTTTTGGATAAATCATATTTCAGGAAAGAAAATCTTAGGCAAAATAAACTAGAAAAAGTAATAAAGTTAGAAAGTATTAACTAATAATGATAGCAAGTTAAGAAGCAGATTACTTGGTCAGACCATTAGCAGCCTACTTAGGTCATTTAAAGGCTAACAACACTTCTAATTGCACATGCACACTAATGAAGCACAGTAGGTGTTGATTATAAGACTAATTGAGGATGCAATTATCACTAAAAATTGATGGTTTATATATACCTCAACTAAAGAAACTTGAATTTAAGAAAAGAGCTACCTGCTTAAATGAAAAGTCCAAAATATAGAGTATGTGTGGATTGCCCTAAACTAGAACTCTGCACCTAAGTCAAGTGTAGGAGTTCACATCAAATGGCGAAGGGAAGGCCAGGATGCTCAGCATATTTTTTTTAAAAAAAATAAAAAAAATAAAAAAAGAGCAGTGTGAAAGCTACCTTAATTCATGCACTTAACTTGGGAGTACATAGAAAACTAACCAAAATAGGTGATAAAAGAAGATTCGTTTGTCCTTTGAATCAACACCCAAATGCTAAGTTAGTATTCACAAAACCAAGTGCTGAAAATCTTTAGATGAAATCTAAGAAAGTTTCTCTGATTAATCTACCATGAAATTTACTTTTGAAACTCAATATTTAGTTAGTGATACTGTCTAAACTTTTGATCTTAAATTTTAGATCTATTCTTATGAAGGAGGATCTCAATGAATTATGGTAATTGATCTAAATTAAATTCTTTCTTTACTCGAGGATGAGCAAAGCTTAAGTTGGACGTGTGATAAGCACCATAAATTCATCAATAAAGTATTAATTTATTAATTAATTTATATTAATTTTTAAAAATTAATGATCAATTTATATATAATTTTTAAGAAATTAATATTTTTATTAATTAAAAATAAATTAAAAAATAATAAAATTAAAAAAAAATTTTATAATCAATGGAAAGAGCTTATTTTTTCTATCATAATGAAATAAATTTCATACAAAACGGAGCTAAAACGAAGAAGATATGAATTTCTAAAAAAATAAAATAAATAAAAAATTAAATAAAAATAACATACGGCTCAGTCGGCTTAAGCCGCCACGCCATATCAGTCGGTGCATCCAAACGCACTGAGCCAAGCCAACAAGCTAGTGCACCAAGCCAGCCATGCAACCTGATTTAGCCGTGGAAGCTGTCTGCCAATCCACGATTCAGGTGTAGACCACCAGCTCAGTAGAAATCAACAAATCAAGATGCGACATGTGGTGGACCTAGACCCTTAAAGGGTTCATAAAAAATCTATCATGGCTCATAGGATATTTTAGTCTTTTTATTCGATGATAGGAGTGCTGATTGGCTGTAGTGTGTGGTGCGGTCGGTCCACATGTAGGAACAGTAATTGCACGATCGGACAACTGCGCTAGCTTGCGGTCAAGATCAAACGACTATGGTTATTTTTAAATTTTATTCAGCTTCATATTTCATGCAGATCACCATCTAATGGTAGCGCATGATCCAGGGAATGATCCAACAGTCTAGAACACTCAAACGGCTGTGGTTATTTTTTAATTTGATTCAGCTTCAGATTTCATGCAGATCACCATCCAATGGCAGCACATGATCCAGGAAATGATCCAATAGTCTAGAACACTCCCGATGGTGATCAGGACTCCCAATGCATGATCAGCGGTCAGATTTTCTCCATCAATGTGCGATCAATGGCCAAAATTTAATTCAATCTAATCTGGACTGATATGCATCCGATTTTGATGATTTTTGGTCTGTTGGATTTCTATTGAATGGCTAGATTTCACCAGACTTATCAAATTCATATAAGAGCTATTTTAATCCAAATTTTACTCAGATTTCTTTATATTTTGATGATTGAAAAGGCTTTTAGTCCCACATTGCCTCTAGAAAAAATCTCCAACCCTCCTAGCTCTATAAAAAGGATCCCAGGCCTCTAGAAATCAATAGATCTAGTAGAAGGAAGGCCATGGTATAGGGTGGAAGCCAAGCTCTAGGTTGAAGGTTGCTTCAAAGCTATAGTGCTGAGAAGAAGAGCCAGTCTACTACGCCATCTCCACGCCTATGTTGATCTGTGATCTCCTTCTAATTTTCTTTTTTCTTTCTTTTTCTTTAATTTCTTATATTTAAATTTTGAATTTAAGTTTTAATAAAGAAAGCTTTATAGCTCTTTAAATTAATTATTCTTTATTGCTCTTTAATTTTATTACAAGTAGCTGCTAAGATCTAAATAGTGGATCTTAGTACCAAATTTATTTTTGCATAATTTAAATTTTACTTTTATTTATAAATCTATTTTTTGACTTTAATTTTCAAAAACCCTTATTTTCTTTTTTTTTAAAAAAATAAAAGATAAAAGAATCAAAGATTTTAGAATTAAATCATTACCTCTCTATGGATTCGACCCGACTCACTACTCTCTTCATAATTTTTAATTAATTTAAAAAGTAAAAAGTTAAATTTAAATTGATAAATATGGTGTCTTAACGACAACATCACGTTCCTATCACTAGGCATGCACCCCCTTTCTGTCTGCTTTTTAGTAGGAGGACAAGTCCCCAAGTACTCTCCTATGGGTGCATGACACATGGGCAAATGTCTAAGTATCCAGGGTCAACATTTGACCAATGTCTGAAGACAAGATTTAGCAGGTGATGAAAAATGGTAGGTATTGTCTAAAATTTATCTCATAAATTAAAACAATCATTTTCTAATCTGGACAAGCTTCAGTCAGACCAAGTAAAGGTTTCTGATGAGCCCAAATATATTTGGCTCAGTCGAGACAAGCTTTAATGAATATTAAAGAAGAATATTAGGCTTAATCGTATGCTAGCATGATTTTCTTCAACCTAATTGAATCTTATTTAAATCGATTGAATTGGGATAGTCCAATTGATGACATCCAGATCTAAACTCTTGTTTGTGTGACCCAGTTAGGTTTAGTTCCATATGGTAATGGAATATTATCTCTATCATCGACATCATCGAAATGCCTTCCGATGGATCAAAATCTTTTTGATTCAGACAACTAGTATGATCAATCATCCAAATCATTCTAATTGCTCCCAAAATCCATCAGTGACATCTTGCAGCATATGATGGCAATCCACTAGAACTAAAAGCAAATCTCTCGATGCAGTTACCTATGTAATTATGTTCCTATATCTTGAGCTCTGATTGAATTAGGGTTAAGGTGATCTCATCAAATTCTAATTTCCATCATATGAATTAATCATTCGATTCAAGTCCAACATGAAAATCCTAATAGAAACTCTTTCTATTATTTTACACTACCATGGCCATGGGCTTATGGACTTGATTCTGATGATCATCATAGGGTTGCTCCTCATCTACCGAGGTAGATAGATCTCCTATTGGTGCAATCCAATTCCTACAATGAACATGCTATAGCCCACATATACCTCAGAATTCCGAATGGCTAGAAGATCGAGTTATGGTGTAGTCAAACTGTAACACACTCAAGGTGAACTACCGATGCACCTCAGGTCAAAGAACTAGACACACCACTATAGCTTCGAGCTAGTCATTAACGAGAAGGTAGACTTTCTTATGACTGCTCGAGGTGGTCACGCTCAGTGCCCTCATTCTCTAATGAGTACCTATACTCTCGCTCCAATGTCCCTACACCATAGATTCAAGACTCATCTATTTATAAAAAAAAATGATCATACACCAACTTTTTAGATCAATCACCATCCTCATGATGATCCTACGGTCGAAAGCATTTTATGAGTTAATAATGAAAATTCATGTCTTAAATTTTTAACTCTTGAAAATATGAACTATCATTACCATTAAAAGATACTTTCAAATACACACTATGATAGAAAATAATCTATTTTATTATTTATAGTTAAAATTATAATTTTGCTCTTAGAAGTGTATTATAAGTGTCAGCTAATCTAGCTTCTAGGGCACACATATCTAACAGAATGTACCATTTCGAAAGAGATTGAACTAGAGAACCAAGAGGTTTTTATCCCTAGCTTCCTTGAAGAGAAGGTCGATCTCCCTAAAAACTCCTGGGCACTATATGTGGATGGTTCATCCAATGTTTCTAAGGCAGGTATGGGTTTGATCCTCATTAATCCGAAAGGAGTTGCAGTGGAGTATGCATTACGCTTTGACTTCTCTGCCAACAACAATGGAGCTAAGTATGAAGCCCTACTTATGGGACTAAAAATAGCCAAAGAGCTGAAAGTGCAGTATCTGAATGTTTATAGTGACTCTCAGCTAGTGGTGGAACAAGTCAAACTCTCCTTTGAAGCCTAAAAGAAAGTATGAAAAAGTACTTAAAAAGGGTGAAGAACTTAAGTTCGATCTTCGACAATTTTAACATCCAATAGATTCTCAGGGTAGAAAACACCAGAGCTGATCTCCTCTCTAAGTTGGCCACCTTAGTCCCAAATGAACTACCAAAAGAAGTCCTTTTTTGAAGTCCTGCAATGCCCAAGTTTGGAAGAGCCCCTAGCATTAATGCAAGTCAACTATGAGCTTAGATGGATTGATCCATTGGTTTCATATCTCAAAGATGGAGTTCTTCCCAGAGACCACAAAGAAACTCAGAAGTTAAGAGATCAAGCCTCCCATTACATCTTGTATGAAAATAAGTTGTATAAGAGGTCATACTTATTACCACTCCTCAAGCGTCTTCGACCTTCAGAAGCCAACTATGCCTTGAGGGAAGTTCATGAAGAAATTTATAAAAATCATCTAGAAGCAAGATCCTTATCATATAAATTAATCCATTAGGGATATTATTGGCCAATAATGCATCAAGATGCACTGAATTATGTAAGAAAATATGATAGATGTCAGAGAAACACAAATATTTTGAGATAGCCGGCTTCACAGCTCACACCATTGACTGCCCCCTAGCCATTCGCACAATAGGAAATGGATATACTTGGACCTTTTCCTATGGCATCTGGGCAGTGAAAGTTCCTGCTAGTGGCAGTAGATTATTTCACTAAATGGATTGAAGCCAAACCTTTGGCAAAGATCACTGAAGCCAAAGTGCAGGACTACATTTGGAAGTCAATTGTTTGCAAGTTTGGTCTACCTCGATTGATAATCACTGATAATGGGCATCAGTTCATAGGTGCGAAGTTTGTGGAGTTCTGCAAGGATTTGAATATATCTCACCATCTCACGTCAGTGGCTCATCTACAAGCGAATGGTGAGGCAAAAGTAACTAATTGAACTTTACTTCAAGGAATAAAGGCCAAGCTTGAAAGGGCAAAAGGAATCTGGATGGATGAACTCCATCATGTGCTCTACGCTTATAGAACCACTTCAAGGTTACCAATAGGAGAAATCCCTTTTGCATTGGCTTTCGGAATAGAGACGATCATCCCCGTTGAGCTTGAGCTTCCCTCAACATGGGTTAAAGCTTTTAATGAGCAGAACAACTCTCCTGACCTTAGGACAAATCTTGATTTGTTAGAAGAAAAGCGAGTGAAAGCTTAAATCTGATTGATGGCTTACAGGCAAAAAGTAGCCCACTACTACAACTCAAAGGTTAAGAACAAAACATTCAAAATGGGAGATCTTGTACTTTGGTGAGCAGATATTTTACAATCTCAGAATCAAGAAAAGCTTGCACCAAACAAGGAGGACCCTTATGAAGTCATAGAGGTCGTCTGATCAGAAATATATTATTTAAAAAAACTCAGAGGATTAATGCTCCCGCATCCTTGGAATTCAAAAAATCTATGAATGTACTATCAGTAATTTCATCTTAATAAAACTTTTTTATTTTAATAATTTTATTTATTAAAATAAAATAATATGATGATAGGAAATGATTTAACCAAACTTCACCTATAAACAAAGCCAAAGACCTCTGATTATTTAAGACAAGAGGAGAGAGGCCCTTACAATGGTCCTTTTGTACTCCTATGACTTTGTTAGGGATAGGAGGAGGACCTCATCCTAACAAAGAAAGGCCAACCCTGTTAGGAATAGGAGGAGAACCTCATCCTGATAGGGGGATAAAAAAGGCTAACCATGTCAGAAACTGGAGGAGAACCTCATCCTAACATGGATGAAGATCTCCGATTATTCAAGATAGGAGGGGAGAGGCTCTTACAATGATTCTTTTGTGCCCCTATAACTTTATTAGGGATAGGAGGAGGACCTCATCCTAACAAAGAAGGCCAACCCCATCAAGAATAGGAGAAAATTTTCATCCTGATAGGGGGACAAAAAAGGCCAACCATATCAGAAACAAGAGAAGAACATCATCCTAACACAGATGAAGACCTCCAATTATTGAAGACAGAAGGATGGAAGAGGCCCTTACAATGGCCCTTTAATGCCCCAATGACTTTATTAAGGAATAGGAGGAGGACCTCGTTTTAACAAAAAAAGACTAATCCTGTCAAGAACAGGAGGAGAATCTCATCCTGATAGAAAGACAAAAAAAGGTTGACCATATCAAGAATAGGAGAACTGCATCCGGACAAGGATGAAGGTATCCAATTATTCAAGATAGGAGGAGGAAAGAGACCCTTACAATGGCCCTTTTGTGCCCCTATGACTTTGTTAGGGAAAGAAGGAGGACCTTGCCCTAACAAAGAAAGGCCAACCCCATTAAGAAAAGGAGGAGAACCTTGTTCTGATAGGAGGATAAAAAAAGACCAATTATGTCAGAAATAAGAGTAGAACCTCATCCGGACATAAATGAAGATCTTCGATTATTCAAGACAGGAGGAGGGGAGAGGCTCTTACAACGGCCCTCTTGTGTCCCTATGATTTTGTTAAGGATAGGAGGAAGACCTCGCCCTAACAAAGAAAGGCCAACCCCATCAGGAATAAGAGAAGAACCTTATCCTGATAGAGGATAAAAAAAGGCCAACCATATTAAAAATAGGAGGAGAACCTCGTCCTAACATAGATGAAGACCTCTGGTTATTCAAGATAAGAGGAGGAGAGAGGCCATTACAACGGTCCTTTTATGTCCCTATGACTTTATTAAGGATAGGAGGAGGACCTCGCCCTAACAAAGAAAGGCCAATCCCATTAAGAACAGGAGGTGAACCTCGTCCTGATAGGAGGACAAAAAAAGATCAACCATGTTAGAAATAGGAGGAGAATCTCGTCCTAACATGGATGAAGATCTCTGGTTATTCAAGATAGGAGGAGGGAAGAGATCCTTACAACGATCATTTTATGCTCCTATGACTTTGTTAGAAATTGGAGAAGGATCTCGTCCTAATAAAGAAAGGCCAACCCTATCAAGAATAGGATGAGAACCTCATTCTGACAGGAGAAAAATAAGATCAACCATGTCAGAAACAGGAGGAGTACCTCATCCTGACACGAATGAAGACCTTCAATTATTCAAGATAGGAGGAGGAAAAAGATCCTTACAATGGCCCTTTTGTATTGCTATAACTTTGTTAGGGACAGGAGAAGGGTCTCATCCTAATAAAGAAAGGCCAACCCAGTCAGGAATAAGAGGAGAACCTCATCTTGATAGGGGGATAAAAATGGCCAACTATGTCAGAAACAGGAGGAGAACCTCATCCTGACATGGATGAAGACTTTCGGTTATTCAAGATAGGAGGAGGGGAGAGGTCCTTACAATGGCCCTTTTGTGCCCCAATGATTTTGTTAAGGGAACAGGAGGAGGACCTCGTCCTAACAAAGAAAGGACAACCCCATCAGGAATAGTAAGAGAATCTTATCCTGATAGGGGGACAAAAAAAGATCAACCATGTTAGGAATAGGAGGAGAACCTCATCCTAACATGAATGAAGACCTCAGATTATTCAAGATAGGAGGAGGGGAGAGGCTCTTATAATGGCCCTTTTGTGTCCCTATGACTTTATTAGGGACAGGAGGAAGACCTTGCCCAAATAAAGAAAGGATAACCCTATCAGAAATAGGAGGAGAACTTCATCCTAATAAGAAGACAAGAAAAGGCTAACCATATCAGGAATAGGAGGAGAACCTCGTCCTGATATGGATGAAGACCTTCGATTATTCAAGATAGGAGGAGGAAAGAGGCCCTTACAGTGATCCTTTTGTGTTCCTATGACTTTGTTAGGGACAGGAGGAGGATCTTGTCCTAACAAAGAATGGCCAATCCCATCAGAAATAGGAAGAGAAACTCATCCTGATAGGCGGAAAAAAAGATCAATTGTATCAGAAATAGGAGGAGAATCTCATCCTGATATGGATGAAGACCTCCAATTATTCAAGACAGGAGGAGAGGAGAGGTCCTTACAACAATCCTTTTATGCCCCTATGATTTTGTTAGGGATAGGAGGATAACCTCATCCTAACAATGAAAGGCCAACCCCATCAGGAACAGGAGGTGAACCTCATCCTCATAGGAGGATAAAAAAAGGTCATCCATGTCAGGAACATGAGGAGAGCCTCATCTTGACATGGATGAAAACCTCTGATTATTCAAGATAGGAGGAGAGAAGCCCTTACGATGGCCTTTTGTGCTCCTATGACTTTATTAGGAATAGGAGGAGGACCTCGTCCAAACAAAGAAAAGCCAACCCCATCAGGAAGAGAAGGAGATCCTCATCTTAATAGGGGGATAAAAAAGGCCAACCGTATTATGAACAGAAGAAGAATCTCATCTTGACATAGATAAAAATCCTTGATTATTCAAGATAGGAGAAGGGAAGAGGCCCTTACAACGATCCTTTTATGCCTCTATAATCTTGTTAGGGATAGGAGAAGAATCTTATCCTAACAAAAGTAGAGGACAACCGAGTCAAGAATAGGAGAACCTTGTCCTGACTGTGATGAAGGCCTCTCATTATCTAAGGTAAAGAGAGAAGTCAATAGACGTCAAATCCATGCAAGGCAAAAATATAATTGAAGAAAATATTTTTTTAATAAAATTGAAGGGTATTATAAAGTGAAGGTCTATAAGACCATATAAAAAGAAAAGATGAAATAAGATGGACAAAGTCTAAAGAAGCACCTGATTTCTCAGACCTCGGACTATCACCTTTCACCATTGCTAGAGATTGCTTCAAGCTAGCAATCTCTTCTTCAAGCTCCTTCTTTTTCAACAGACTCTCTATGAATAATTTATCGACCCATTGAAAATTATCTTTGGCCTCCCGCAACTATTTTCTCAAAACTTCAGATTCGGCCTCTACATCTTTGACAGCTTGTCGCATGTAAGCCAGTTGAATCTTCAGCTTTTGAAGCTTGACCAATTCTTTTGCCAATGTCGTTGATAAAGTCTCCAAAAAGTTTCTTAAGGAAAGAAGCTCATTTGACTCCCTATTCAAATTGGCCTCCAACTTCTTCGCCAACTACTTTTTAAGATCAGTTAACTTCTCGTCTGCTCTTTGAAGTTGCTGCTGGAGGCTGATAATTTCATTACTGTGATCGAGATTGAAATTCTTGAGTGAAACCTTGGCAACTTGGAGTTGACCTTGGAGCTTTAAGAATCTCTTGGACCAATCCTAACCGAACTCCTCTCGATTGGTCGACCATGCCGAGCTTCCCTTCAATAACCAATTTTTTTTTTTCACCACATTCAGTTTTACTTCAAGGGAGCAAGCCTTGGCTATCAAAGTCTAGGATTTATCACTTGCACACTTCTTGACCTCCTCAAGCTCTTCATTTAAGTGAAACTTTTTGGTATTATATTCTCTAAATAATTGTCTGGATGATTAATGCAGATGGTCAATTTCGACGACCGCATCGGTATAATCCTTCTTCGATTTCTTAAGTTCGTCTTCAGCCTTTCCTAATTTTCTCTTAAGATGATGAACTTTTCTTCTTAGGCTCTTTACATGAGCCTTCAAGGGAACACCATCAAGAACGGGATAGACTTTGATAGGAGACTACATTCGAAGCATGAATATATCACCACATGGACTCCATAGAAGAAAAAACTCATTACAAAATTGACTTCATTAATCAAAATGTTCTTAATATAAGGAGAAAATATAAAAAAAGAGAGAATAAAAAATTGAGAGGTCTCAGACCTCTAGAAAAATAGTGGAAGAGTCCAGTGCAGCCTCAGTCAATGCAAGCCTTTCAATAGTGTCATGTGTAGGCGAGGTCGGACGTGTGTTGGAAGCTGGCTCAGCGGGTGGAATGTCGGTCACAGCGATAGATGGGTCCATTGCCTCCTCAAGAGCTTCTTCATATAAGAAGTGAAAGTTGAGCTCTAGAAATTTGTTAGCCACCTGTTCGTCGTGGAGCTCGTAACCTTTATTGAAGGCCTCTTGGCCGAACATGATGTTTAGATCTCTCATCTCGGAGGAGACCTTGAACTCTTCTATCATTCGGGCCGTTGCCTCTGAGTTCTGCCTTGAAATCTGCTCTTTTAATTCAGCGGTCCCAACTTTGATTCTTCTCCTCTACTCTTCCTCCAAGCCAAAAGCGGTTCTCAACTACTTCGATGCCTCTTTCGCCTTATAGAGTGCCTCCTGAAGAACCTCGACCTCAATGATTTTTCCCTTCAAGGAGCGATCAGTCTCGTCTCACTCCTTAATATGGTGCTCAACTTCAACTTGGTGATCCTCATGAGCCTTTTTCAATTCCAACCTCAAGCGGTTCAAAGATCGGATGTAGCCCAGCAGCTGATGGCTCATCTATTCAAAAATGTATTTATGATAGCAAAATGAGTGATGTGGATAAGGAAATATTGAGAAAGTTAAAAGAAGAAAGAAAAGGATAAAGTGACTATCTCGAGAAAGGATCCAAGTGAATCCCAAGCATGTTGGTCGACATCGACGTCCCCAATCCTATCAACTACTTCAGGTATGGTGAACTCATCAACTAGACTCCGGATGACCTCATGATTGTTAAAGGTGTTCTCCCCCATTTCCTCATCGGAGCTGGTGGGCCTGTTGTGGTGGACCTTCTATTGGGATTTCCTCACAGCTCTTCTAGTCCTCTTCTTTCCTACCTCTTTCTCCCTTTCGGGAGGAGGCTTTGGGGCTTGGATTTTAGTAGGAGGACTCGGTAGCTTTAAAGGATAGGTCACATCAGCAACAGGCCTAGACTTGACTGTGGGAGGAATTTCAACCTCGAGAGTAGTTTCAGGAGTGCCAATGACATTGACGGGAGCCACGGAGATCGAAATGTCGACCCTCACCTTCTTCAAACACTCATCCGATGCCTTCCCTTTTCTTTTATGGGTTGGGAGTCTCCTTGTAAGCATCACAATCGCTTGAAAATTTATTTCTATAGTAAGAAAAGTAAAAGTACAGTCAGAAATGAGAAAGAAAAAGAAGAGGAGTAATCCGTGACTTCAGCCATATATCTATTCGATTGAAGGGGCTGAGGTCGAGGTTGAACAAAGTTTGTTCTTTTATTAGTTCAGACATAGGAGGGGTTCGAAAATCTTTGATTTTGCTAACCGACTTTTGGTCCTCTTTTTCTAATCTTGGCGCTCGGTGGATGGAATCCCTCAGATTTTCCCAGGATAGAAGTCCTAAATCTAAGCTCGGGTAGGAAACAAAAATAAACTTCGCTTTTCAATTATGAATTCAGGAGGGGGCACCCTTGAGCAACCCCTTCTTGCCAAAATGGGATAAGACATACCACCAGTCCTTCACAGTAGGATGATGCTTAAGGATAAAATAAATTCGAAAAAGTAAAGTAGCGGGCCAAACTTTAGCGGATATATAGAGAGCAAGAAATCCTACTATGAATCTAAAGAAGTTTGGTACTACAGAAGCGAAAGAAATATCTAGAAAATAGAAAAGAGAAATAACAGCGGAGAGAGGAAGCCATAATCCAGCATAGAATGCCTCCAAATACAAGTAAAATCGATCTAGAAAAGGGGCACAAGCTCAGCCACTCGATCTAGGAGGCTCCAACTCATACTCAGCATGCGCACCATACTGAATCCTGGTTAATGCTAAATCATCGACAGTCAAGGAATAGGAGATGGTGTCCGGTATGAAATTTAGCCGAGGTACTATGGGTTTAAGTTCCATCTTGGTCTCGAAATTTTGGGAGCTTGGGTCAGCCGAACTCCTATGAAAAGAATATGCCCTCAAGCCAATTGAAATTTGTATTTTGATGGACTATTCTTTTATATTCCAAACTCATGTAATGATATTTTTAAATAAATAAAGATATTTTATTTCATCATATGCTGCATCTTAATTATTTATTTAAGATTATGATGAACCCCATAAATTAGGGCTATGGTTTTAGGGTTATGATGAGATCATACTTGTGAGATATAAAATCTTAAAATTCTAATCTAAAATATTTTGGTCGATGGAACATTGAGTTGGGAATCAATATTTCTGGAAAGACTAGTACATCCTATGTATACTTGATGTAAGGGTGATTGATCTCACTATCACTTGTGTATGACACTAATACAAGGATGTAGGTGCATAAATCTATGTTTTGGTTCATACTCATTCATGAGTTAGTTATGTATGAGATGATCTGGATATGGTGGATTGTATATGGAGGTTATGAGTCGGTCAATAAGGAATTGATCACTCCTAGTAAGAGGAGATTATATTCTACTTGCTTCAATCGAATGATGGTTCAAGAAGACTTTGATCAAAGAATGATGAAAATTAGAAATGATTTCTAATATTTTATTAATCAAATTATCATCATATGATTAGAAGTAAAATGAATATAAAAATGATTTTGACATGATTCTATATCCATAGTTATATTCGGGATGCAAGGTGATTGAAGGATCTTGTTGCATGATAATTTTCCATTGAAGAATATTTTTGGTTTTTCCATCAAAATTTTATATCTTCCAGGTAGACATGATTCGTTGTAGACATCAATCTTATCTGGTGGATTCAATCAAATTAAAAGTTTAATTTGATTGTTAATTAGAAAGAATTCTAACTGATCAAATCGAGCTAGCAAGTTTTGATCTAAATCAGTTTGGTTAAGTTCTAATCAAATTAGGTCAAATTGCATCCGGATCCACTGCTAGCTAGATGTAAAATTCAACGGATCACACACAAAGAGAATTAATTAAGAGTCTAATTGGATTAGATCATATTTGTAGGTTGAATATGCTAGCATATATTGCAAATCCTAGCACCTAGATTCAAATCGGATTCGAAATGGATTCTAATTTGGATTAATTAGATTCAATTTAGGTCAAATCAGAATTGATCCTCAATTGAGTTGACCCTTGGCTTGATGACCATGGTCTTGGTGCGATCTAATAGCAATCCACATGCTAGAAACTCTCTCTCTTGGTGCGTGGGGTTTAATTTATCTGTAAGAGTTTTTTGTGTGCATGGGATTATTTGGCGCCAACCTCTTTTGCCTTAACCATTTTTATTTTTTTATGTAACATTTGTTATGTGGTTCAGTTCTGAATAGAAGGGCGACTAAGAGTCCTTTTGAGTTTTAAACACTTTGGTGTTTTATCTGAAAGATGGATAAGGGAGACTCCTTGCCACCCCAACCACCTTGGCACCCCTTGGACCAAGTCAAAGCTTTCGAAACTTTGACTCTTCCATACCAATTTTCTCCATGCTAAAATTTAGGTGAGGCATCCCTTTTTCTTGGCCATTGGATGGCCATCTCATCTGATCTCATCTTTTGATTTTTGGTGCCACATATTGAAGTCTTGCGACTATTTGGAAGAAATTTATGTAGAAATTTTATGAAGAGTCCTTCTGCTTTAAGGCACCTCTTTGTATTAATTGTATGTATTTTGCATGGCAATTTCTTCTGAAGGGGCGTTAGATAGGCTGATGGGCATGAGATTTTAAATGAGAATAGGCATGAAAAAATTGAGGAGGCACCCCTACATACATTATAAATAGGGGCACACTTCGTAGTGTCAAGTGATTTGAGAACTCTTCTTTCTTTCTTACTGATAGGAATGCGATGTTGTCGTTAAGACACCATGTTTATCAGTTTAATCCGACTTCTTAAAATCATTAAAAATGTATAGATAGTAGTGAGTCGGGTCGAATCCACAGGGAAGGTAGTATTTTAGATTTGAAATCTTTGATTTTTGAAAAGAAAAGAAGAAAAGGATTTGAGTTTTGAGAATCAAAAGTGAAGTCAAAAAATTAAAAGCAAAAATTAAAAGGTGTAGAAATTTAAATTTGGTACTAAGATCTATTAGTTAGATCTTAGCATCTACTTGCAATAAAATAAAAAGTAATAATTAAAATATAGAAATTAAATTATAATAAAAATTAAAAGCAAGAAATTAAAATGCAAAAATAAAATTTTTATTAATTAAAATTTTAGAATTTAAATACATAAAATTTATAAAAAAATAAAATAGCCTGATCTCTGATCTTGGATCGGCATTGGCAGAAAGATGGTGTAGAAGCTCGGCTCTTCTTCTCGGCACCCGTTGCTTCGAAGCAGCCTTTAACCCATAGCCTGGCTTCGCCCTGTACCAAAGCTTCACCTTGATCGGAGATGTTAATTTCTGATGGCCTGGGGTCCTTTTTATAGAGCTAGGAGGGCTGGATATTTTTTCTAAAGGCAATATGGGACTAATGCCTTTGTAATCGTCAAAATACAAATAAATTTGGATAAAATTTGAATCAAAATAGCTCTGATATGACTCTGATAAATCTGATAAAATCCAGCCATTCAATAGGAATCCAACGGTCCAAAAATCATCAAAATCGGATGCAGATAAGCTCAGATCGGGTCGGATTAAATTCTGGCCGTTGGATCGCGCTTGATCGAGGAAATCTGGCCGCAAATCATGCTTCGGGAGTCTTGATCACCGCCGGCAGCATTCTGGACCGTCGGATCTTCATCACTTGGTTTTCTGGCCGTTGGATCGCGCCAGATCGCTTAATAGAATTTGAATCAAGCCTGGAAATCACCACCGCCGTCCGATCATGACCGCAATCAACCGCAGCCGTCCGATCGCGCAATTACTATTCCCATGGACCGGATGGACCGGCCTGCACCGCACACCGCAAGCCAATCAGCGCTTCTGTCGCCGAGTGAAAATGACCAGATTGCCCTGTGAGCCGCGATAAATTTCTGTAGACCCTTTAAGGGGTCTAGGTCCACCACGTGGCAATCTCTGATTCGCCGGAATTTTGCTGAGCTGGCGGTCCACGCCTGGATCGTGGACCGGCTGATGGCTTCAATGGCTGAGTCGGCTTTGATGGCTTGGCTTGGCTTGGTGGCTCGGCTTGCGGAGCCGGCTGAGCCATTTTCTTTTTTTTTTATTTAATTTTTATTTATTTTATATTCTTTAAAAATTCATATCTTTTCCATTTTAGCTCCGTTTTACTTGAAATTTATTTCGTTGTGATCAAAAAAATGAGCTCTTTCTATTGATAATAAAATTTTATTTTTTAATTTTTATTATTTTTATTATTTTTTAATTAATTTTTTAATTAATAAAAATATGAATTTTTTCAAAAATTATATATAAATTGATTATTAATTCTTAAAAATTAATATAAATTAATTAATAAATTAATACTTTTATTGGATGAATTTATGATACTTATCACACCCCCCAACTTAAGCTTTGCTCGTCCTCGAGTAAAGAAAGAATTTAGTTTTAAATACCTTTTAACTTTAGAGTTTCGAATTTTACCTAAGCAATTTTCAAAATGGCCATTGATATTCAGTAGAGCTTAAATGAGATATATCATTGGGGTATTAATACTTATCAATAGAAAAATTAAGTAAAGAACATTAAATTTTTCAGAACTTTTTCTAAATTATTCCACTTTTATCTCTGATTTGTCTAAACTTTCATATAGGCAGGTGTATTGCTACTTCCATCCTTCATTTATTAATTTTTATTTTCACATTGCCCACTTTTTGATGCGAATATCATTGCTTACTTAGGCAACGGGACCCGGTTACTCGGTGGGAAACCAATGTTTCTTTTTTTTTTTTTTTTTTTTTTTTTTTTTAACGTTGTACCACTATTGAGTGTCTTAACTCCTTAAGCTTTCTATTTGATCCATGTAGCGAGTCTTGGGCCAATGACTCCCAAACCAGTTGGCTTTAGGGCACTAGGTATAGAATACCCCTCGGGCTTACTAGCTCGAATCAAATAGGCTACGAGTTAAGACTAGCTTTACAACGAGCTTCTTTGCCCTTCCCACCTTTTGACGCGAAACTCAATGCTTGCTTAGGCAAAGAGGCCCGGTTACTCAGTGAGAAGTACTTGGAAAACTATTTTATTAAAATAAATTTTTATATGAAGAAACGTATAGTTACCCTACACAAGCCTATAAAAAGTAGACTTTTCTTTGATGCTAGTAGAAATAATTAGAAATGCTCCAAGAAAAAATTTTTATGTTCTGGACTTAACTCTTTATTGAATTTTCTTAATACTTGATTCCTCAATATCTCATAGATTCTCTGATCTGTGTATCAATTTTTTTTTAAAAATGCTTAGTTTAATTCGATTCTTAAGCATAATCAAGTATCTAAATACTAAATACTAACTTTTTCGAGGACTTAAAATTTTAAAATTTTTATTTTTCTCTCCCCCCAACTTAATCGACATTGTCCTCAATGGAGAAGAAAAAATAAAGGATGTAATAAAGAACATGGAAGAATACACCTAACTCAGTATATTTATTTATTTATTTATTTATTTTTTTGGTCCAGCACATGCCTTTGAAAATTTGAGCTCTCCCTCCAACTTATTCAAATTATCCTAAAAAAATAAACTAAAAAAATAAATTAGATAAAAACTAAATATTGGGTTGCCTCCCAACAAGCGCTAAGTTTACCGTCTTCAGCCAGACACAATGTAGCTCACTATCCTGTGTCGAATATTGGATTGACAAATTCCAATGGTTTTGGATTGCCAATCTCAGAAAGTTGATGTTGATTTTTAATCCCATTATTGATATATTCACTGTTAATTTTTGGGATATATTTTATGATTCCATTCTCAGACCCATGTTTATTAAGAATTACTCCTATTTGTTCTTCTAAAATGCTCATGAATGGAGTTTTAGGAGTTAAGTTTGATTCAATGGGTGCTGGAATGGTGACTAAAGGCGGTTTTAATTCTGGAGGTAAATTAATGTGATCCTGCTTAAACAACTCCATTGACATTTCATTACATGCCTTTTGATTTTTATAAGAAGAACCAGCTTCTAGGGTTGAAGGGAATAGGACATTAGGTTTATAAGTCTCGGGTAAATCATCTATTCTCTTTTCCCTTATTTCTATCTCATTTAAACTGGAACTAGCATCAGTACTAATTCCTGGCTTGGGTTCTTCTATGTGGTTAGTCTCAGTACTAACCAGTTCCTCTAAATTTTTCATTTTGGCTAGCATCAGTACTAGCCTCTCTCACCTGGTCTTGGTATGGGTCCATAAGAATCCTATAGCTTTTAAGTTCAGGAATTACTTTGGTATTCTCAAATTGGAGATTCTTAGATGAAACATTAGATTGATAATTTAATCCAGGTGGTTGGTGGTCATTAGGTGGGTTGTTTGAAATTGGTAGGTTCGGTAGTTGATCTAGTTCTCTCCTCATGTTAGACTCAACTAATTATCCTATTTGAGCTTCTAGTCTGGCGATAGATTGCTGTTGAGTTAGAATTAATTGTTGAAGTTGGTTAAATCTATCATCAGCTAGATTGGTCTGTTGAGGAGGTGGGTATGAAGGCTGATTATAATATGATGGCTGGTTAAACTGACTAGGCTGACCATTATTATAGGCATAATTTTGATAATTTTGCTCAAGTGAAATTTGGGTCTGAGCCTGAGTCTGTTGGGATGTCCAAGAAAAATTAAAGTTACTCCAATCTGAATTATATGAATTTGAAAATGGGTCATTAATCAATTTGGAGTATCCTTGAGTAGCTTGAACTTGTTCTTGGATAAAATATGGAAACTGTGCAGTCATAGGATATTCACTTACATGATGGGTTGGACTAGCACAGATTGAATAACTCTCCTGATAATTAGAAGATTGTTGACCTAGGGTTAGGAGTTGATCTATTTTCTGATCAAGAAGGTCAACTTTATCTAATTTTTGGACTATTAGATTTATATTAGCCATTTGATTATTATGTTTAATGTGAATCAACCATTCAATTAAGTTCAACTAAATCAGAAAAAGCGATTTCCTACCATGCATGTATTAGTGTAACCCTAATGTATGGTTTAAAAATTTTTAGAATATTTTTTTTATTTATTATTATTATTATTATTTTATTATATTAAAAATTAATTTTTTTTAATTATTTTTATTTGTTAATTTTAATTTAATTTAATTTAATTTAATTATTAATTTTTAGTTAGTTTAATTTTTATTTTATTTTATTTTTAGAGGAGAAAGGAGAAGAAAGAAAAAAGAGTTCTAAAGAAGAGGTCCTAAGGAGTCCTAGAACTAAGAAGAAAGAGAAGAATTCGGTTTAATTAGATCTAATGTTGGTTAGCAATCAAGTTGGTCAATCAATCCTGACTAAGGGTTATCCTAGATCTAGACAGCTCCTAACTGCCAAGGTCACCTTCAAGCCCTCCAAGTGTAGGATTAGCCAATCAACTAGCCAGGTAAGTGTAAGGTCGGTGGGAGTCCCCCCGTTGCTTGCCTTAGACACCAATTGTGCTTGGCCAGGTAAGCGAACGGAACCAATTAGAAACCACCTTCCTTCGGGCCCAATCGTCCCTGAACCACTTTCCTAGACACCAGTCAAATTGACTTATCCTAACCCGGTTCAACTCTTAGGATTCCTTATCCTATTGAGCTCGAGTTCCTAGGGTTGATGTCTAATTGATTTTAAAATTAAAGGCTTAGGTCAATGCAGGATGCTGGTTGGTTGTTTGTGGGCTAAGGAAGGGTGATCAAATCCCCACCTTATCTTGTTTAATTGGGTTGTGCCCTTAATTTGATTTAATATGAATATGCAAAAAAAAAAAAAAAATTCAATCAAAGGGTTCTATGCAATTTAAACTAGATGCATGCAACTAATTGAATTCTGAAAGGCTTACCTTGCCTCCAGCAATCACCAAAAAAAAAAAAATAAAAAAAAATAAAAATAAAACTAATATGATGCATGCTCTAAACAGTTAGGGATTTCTAATCTTATCATGAGGCTTTTAATTAGGTTTAAATGGATATTTTTTTTAAATTAATTTAAAAATAAAATAAATAAATAAATAAATAAAAAGAAAAGAGGACTAGGGTTAGGATTGATCTTACCAAAATTAGATGCTTTCTTTGTTTTCTCCTTTTTTTTCTACAAAATAAATAAAAAAAATTAGTAAGCAATATTAAAAAAAATATAATTAATTTATAAAAAAAAAAATCAAAGAAATCAAAGAAAAAAAATAGCATCTATTCCTTCCCCGGCAACGGCGCCAAAAACTTGATAGGAACGCGATGCTGTCGTTAAGACACCGTGTTTATCAGTTTAATCCGACTTCTTAAAATCATTGAAAATGCGTAGATAGTAGTGAGTCGGGTCGAATCCACAGGGAAGGTAGTGTTTTTAGATTTGAAATCTTTGATTTTTGAAAAGAAAAGAAGAAAAGGATTTGAGTTTTGGAATCAAAAGTGAAGTCGAAAAATTAAAAAGCAAAAATTAAAAGGTGCAGGAATTTAAACTTGGTACTAAGATCTACTAGTTAGATCTTAGCATCTACTTGCAATAAAAAAGCAATAATAATTAAAGTGCAGAAATTAAATTACAATAAAAATAAAAAGCAAGAAATTAAAATGCAAAAATAAAATTTTTATTAATTAAAATTTTAGAATTTAAATACATAAAATTTAAAAAGAAAAGAAATAAAATAAAATAGCCTGATCTCTGATCTTGGATCGGCATTGGCAGAAAGATGGTGTAGAAGCTCGGCTCTTCTTCTCGGCACCCGTTGCTTCGAAGCAGCCTTTAACCCATAGCCTGGCTTCGCCCTGTACCAAAGCTTCACCTTGATCGGAGATGTTGATTTCTGATGGCCTGGGGTCCTTTTTATAGAGCTAGGAGGGCTGGATATTTTTTCTAAAGGCAATATGGGACTAATGCCTTTGTAATCGTCAAAATACAAATAAATTTGGATAAAATTTGAATCAAAATAGCTCTGATATGACTCTGATAAATCTGATAAAATCCAGCCATTCAATAGGAATCCAACGGTCCAAAAATCATCAAAATCGGATGCAGATAAGCTCAGATCGGGTCGGATTAAATTCTGGCCGTTGGATCGCGCTTGATCGAGGAAATCTGGCCGCAAATCATGCTTCGGGAGTCTTGATCACCGCCGGCAGCATTCTGGACCGTCGGATCTTCATCACTTGGTTTTCTGGCCGTTGGATCGCGCCAGATCGCTTAATAGAATTTGAATCAAGCCTGGAAATCACCACCGCCGTCCGATCATGACCGCAATCAACCGCAGCCGTCCGATCGCGCAATTACTATTCCCATGGACCGCGATGGACCGGCCGCACCGCACACCGCAAGCCAATCAGCGCTTCTGTCACCGAGTGAAATGACTAAGATTGCCCTTGTGAGCCGCGATAAATTTCTGTAGACCCTTTAAGGGGTCTAGGTCCACCACGTGGCAATCTCTGATTCGCCGGAATTTTGCTGAGCTGGCGGTCCACGCCTGGATCGTGGACCGGCTGATGGCTTCAATGGCTGAGTCGGCTTTGATGGCTTGGCTTGGCTTGGTGGCTCGGCTTGCGGAGCCGGCTGAGCCGTTTTCTTTTTTTTTATTTAATTTTTATTTATTTTATATTCTTTAAAAATTCATATCTTTTCCATTTTAGCTCCGTTTTACTTGAAATTTATTTCGTTGTGATCAAAAAAATGAGCTCTTTCTATTGATAATAAAATTTTATTTTTTAATTTTTATTATTTTTTATTATTTTTTAATTAATTTTTTAATTAATAAAAATATGAATTTTTTAAAAATTATATATAAATTGATTATTAATTCTTAAAAATTAATATAAATTAATTGATAAATTAATACTTTTATTGATGAATTTATTATACTTATCACAGACCTAATTCTTTCGTAACAATAAGAAAATTGAAAAGTTAAGTCAAAAAGAAATTGCACGAAATGATCAAATTGGTTCCTGAATATTAAAGTTTACTAAGATTTTAATTAAAATAAAAAAAGATGCTGGTGTCTTAATTAAGATTCCGTGTGGATCAACGTTAGAGGGCGAATATGTGGGCACCTAGTGGAACCCCTGACAAACTATTACTGGTGATCAAGTTCAAGTTGGAGTTTAGCAATCAGAGGTATGTTCCAATACCTTCATTTATATTATAAATACATATTATATGATTTAAATTCTAATAAGGTGATCCTAGGTTTTGGGTTTGGTTTTATGATTTCATTTTTTTTTTTGAAATCCTTGCTTCTGCTCTACACACTAAATTCAATAGTTGTATCAGAGCAAAACTTATTAGACTAAATCATATGTTGTTATGTTTATGATTTAATGGCAAAATTGTCAATATGATATGATCATATTAAAAATTTTAGTATATTTTTTAATGTGATGTGATTAAGTTTAATTATTCATAATTAGATTATGATGTATATCATTCTGTAAGATTGCCCTGGCATAGTGACAAATGTTCATTATGTGATGATGGTTGTCATAGAGTGATGATACATGCTGATATGATTGATATGTTTAATTCATATATGTTATATGAATTAGAATGTGCATAGAGACTAATTAAAGTTCTCTATAAAATTATCTTAAGTTGTAGTACAATCAACCGATAGCAGAACCAATCTGGATGTAAAATTGATCAATCGGTGTCTAGGAAAGTTGTTCATGATTGGTAAAGAGAATGTAGATTTTAATTGATTCCATTCTCTGACCTGGCCAATTCATTAGTGTTTAAGAAAAGCAATGGGGGGACCCCTACTTCTCTCCCACTTACTTGGCCGATTCGATTGATTTAATTCTAGATTGGGTGCTTAGGCATTGCTGTTGAAATTTGGATCCGATATGCAATCGAGCCGGCTCAGATACGCAGACATGCCGGCTCGAGGCAAATTCGAGTTAGCTCTCTTAGGTGGATAGAAAGTGGTACTCGGACCAGACGTTATCGAGCCAGCTTGACTATGGACTGAGCCAGCTCGATGGATGGATTCTTTTGATTCACTGCATTAAAGGCCTTCCTTTATGCTAGTTCATTATTATGTTATAAATCATATTAGGTTTGTTGTGCAATCACAAGATCGATTATGAAACTGATGCAATATTGATCTAGTGCATAATGATGCTTACGATATTTTGGATATCCTGCTATGTTGTGTAACCACAAGGACTGTTATATTTCATTATGACTGTATAGAAATGAAGGGACTTGCTTAACTAAAACATTATAGTTTGTTGTGCTAACATAAGGCCATTAATATTTTAGAGGCCAAGAATATATTGAGAATTGCATGAGATGCAATTTGAAAAGAGTTTCCTATCTTTGAACTTATAAAAAGTTTTATTGTGCAATCACAAGACTTTTTTATAAGGAATTAAGATCTCAATCTCATTAAAAAAATAATTAGGTTTTCTCGATTATCATATTTGAGGGTTATGATATTCGATAAAATAGTGGAAAATATAATTAAATTAAAATTCTAATTTAATTATGTATATCATCATAAATTATTTGCTTATGTAATATTCTTTATTATGTAGAATAAATGGCTACTTCACTTTCACTACATTCAATTTTGGATTCAAATAGGTTGACCGATCTTAACTATGTGGATTGGCTGAGAAACCTAAAAATAGTATTCAGTCAAGAAAAACTCTTCTATATTCTTGATGTCCCTGATCTTGAGCCGTTAGGGGAAGAGGCTACAAAGGAAGAAAAGTCCACATGCAAGATGTGGCAAAATGATTCTCTTACTGTCAAGTGCATCATACTTACCTTCATGAGTAATGAGTTACAAAGGCAACATGATGGCAAGGATACTCAATTCATATTACTCAATCTAAAAAAACTTTATGAAGAGTAGAGTAGGACTGCTAGATATGAGATATCTAAGTAGTTATTTTGTGCCAGGATGGCAGAGGGTTCATCCATGCAAAATCATGTTCTGATAGTAATTGACCTAATCACTTGATTAAGTCAATTAGGTTTCGTCATAGATGGAGAGTTGAGTCAGAATCTAATCCTGTAATCACTCCCAAAATCATTTTCTTAGTTTGTCATGAAATATCACATGAACAAATTGAATACTTTCTTGTCTAAGTTGTTAATATGTGAGGCTAAGGTGGAGGAAGGTTAATAGTCAATTGGATATTGGCTATGATTTTCGTATCTACAAATCATTGCAGAGGCTGCAAAAAATTAGGAATTTGAATAAAAGTGACTTCAAGCTCTACGGCATTGGAGGAGAGTCCATCCAAGCGGAAGCTATATGGATAAATATATTGAAGTTATTATATGCCTAAGATCAATAGAAATATTGTATCTATATCCTTGTTATTAAAACAAGGTTATAGTCTTGATGTAACAAGCAATGGTTGCTTGATCAAATATTCAAATGAAATAATATGTTCTACCATTTTTAACAATGACTTGTTGACTCTATGTTTGGATGTCAATATTTTTCATGTTGATGAAAATAGAAAACGTAAGAGAGAAGACATAAATAATACTTTACTTTGGTATTGTCTACTTGGTCATATTAGTAAGACTAGGATTAACAAGCTATACAAAGAAAAGTTCTTTGATCCTTATGATTATGAGTCATTAGAAACTTATGAATCATGTCTCATGGACAAAATGACCAAGACTCCATTTAATAGATATGAAGAAAGGATAAGTGAGTTATTAGAACTTGTACATACAGATGTATGTGATCCTATGACAACTCAGGCCAGAGACGAATACTCTTATTTTATAACATTCATTGATGATTTATCTAGGTTTGGATATGTGTATCTTATGAAACACAAATCCAAAGCCTTTGATAAAATTTAAAGAGTATCAAAGTATGGTCGAGAAATAAACTAGAAAGAGTATAAAAATCCTTCGATTTGATCAGAGAGGAGAATACTTGTCTACTGAATTTCTAGACTATCTTAAATTAAAGGGCATTCCCTCTGAATGGACCCGTCCTTATACATCGTAATTAAATGATGTAGTTGAAAGGAGAAACGGTACCTTATTATATATGGTATGGATCATGATGTGCTTCACAGAATTATCTATTTTCTTTTGGGGTCATATCCTACAGACCGCCGTATATATCTTGAATGGAGTACTTTCTAAGTTTGTATCTAGCACTCCATATGAGATATGGAGAAGAAAGAAACCAAATCTTAAGTATCTTAAGATATGGGGTGGTCCAGCATATGTAAAAAAAAATTTTGGACATAAGCTAGATGTTAGAGCAGACAGATATCTATTTGTAGGATATCCTAGAGATAGTATGGGATATCTGTTCTACCACCCTACCGAATAAAAGGTGTTTGTAAGTAGGCATGCCACTTTCATGGAGAAAGAATTCATTATATAAAGAGATAGTGGGAGAAACATTGAACTTAGTGAAGTTCAAGAAAAATAAATAGATATTTTTCAAAAAAATAAAACATAAATAGGGAAGAACCAGAACATACAACTCCAATCCGTAGGTCGATAGAGTGCGACATGCACCTATGAGGTATGGGTTTATTATTGAGAATAATAAAATCCAAGTCATTGAGAATGATGAACCTTTAACCTATACAGAAGCTGTCATGAGTAGGGACTCAGACAAATGGCTGGCTGCCATGCAATCCAAAATGGACTCCATGTACACCAACAAATATGCACTTTGGTGCATGGATGCACTAGAGGGTGCGAACCCTATTGGGTGCAAATGGGCCTATAAGAAAAAGATTGGAGTAGATGGTCAAGTTGAAACCTATATGGCCAGATTAGTGGCTAAGGGTTTCAAGCAAAAATAGGGTATTGATTATGATGAAATATTTTCACCTATTGCCATGCTCAAATTTATTCAGATTATGTTTGCAATAGCAACATACCATGATTATGAAATATGGCAAATGGATATGAAGACCATCTTTCTTAATGATTTTCTTGAGGAGAAGGTCTACATGTCACAGCTAGAAGGATTTATCTCAAATGAGAGATCAAATCAGGTATGCAAGCTTAAAAGATCCATTTATAGATTGAAGTAAACTTCAAGAAGTTGGAATATCTGGTTTGATGTTACAGTCAAAGAGTTTGGCTTCATCAAGAATGTGGATGAACCATGTATGTACAAGAAGACTAGTGAAAGTACCATAGTTTTCTTAGTTTTGTATGTAGATGACATACTCCTCATTGGAAATGATATCCCAATATTACAATCGATCAAGTTATGGCTATCAAATAAGTCTTTCGTGCAAGACTTAGAAGAAGCATCATATATATTAGGTATAAAGATCTATAGAAATAGATCTAAGAGGATGCTAGGCTTATCCCAGTCTAGGTATATTGACTTAATACTGAAAAGGTTCAGTATGGATGGGAGTAAAAGAGGTTACTTACCCATGAGTCAAGGCATACATTTCTTTAAGAAGATGTCTCCTAAGACACCTGAAGAGAGAAATAGAATGAGTTCTATTCCTTATGCTTTGGTTGTAGGATCAATAATGTATGCCATGTTATGTACCAGGCCTGATGTTGCTTATGCTTTAGGCATAGCCAGTAGATTTCAGGCTGATCTAGTAGAGGATTATTGGAAAGCTATGAAAAATATTCTTAAGTACTTAAGAAGGACTGAGGATATTTTTCTGATATATGGTGGATCTGATCTCAAACTAGAAGGGTATTCTGACTCTAGTTTTCAATCAGATCTAGATGATAGCAAATCTATTTTAGGATATATTTTTACTCTGAATGGTGGAGCAGTGAGTTAGAAGAGTACCAAGTAGCTAACTATAGCTGACTTAACCACTGAGGCAGAGTACATAGCTGCAAGTGAAGCCACCAAGGAAGCTATCTAGATGAAGAAGTTTATCACTAAATTAGGTGTTGTTCTTGAAATTGAGAACCCAGTACTACTTTACTGTGATAATATTGGAGCAGTTGCTCAAGCAAAAGAACCAAGATCTCATCATAAATCCAAGCACATTCTGAGATGCTTCTATCTTATTCGTGAAATAATCGAGAGATAAGATGTTGTCATTGAACGAGTAGACACAAAGAACAACATAGCAGATCCATTCACTAAGGCTTTACCACAACAGCAGTTTGATCGCCACCTTGATTGTATGGGATTAAAATATAAAGGCGATTGGTTTTAGTGCAAGTAGGAGATTGAAAGGAATATGCCCTCAAACTAATTGAAATTTATATTTTGATGGGCTATTCTTTTGTCTTCTAAACTCATGTAATGACTTTTTCAAATAAATAAAGATATTTTTATTTCATTGTATGCTGCATCTTAATTATTTATTTAAGATTATGATGAATCTCATAAATTAGGGCTATGGTTTTGAGATTATGATGAGATCATACTTGTGAGACCTAACATTTCAAAACCCTAATCTAAAATATTTTTGGTCGATGGAACATTGAGTTGGGGATCAATATTTTCGAAAAGACTAGCACATCCTATGTATGCTTGATGTAAGGGTGATTGATCTCACTATTACTCATGTATGACACTAATATAAGGATGTGGATGCTTATTAGAGAATGAGTTTACGAAATTAATCTAATTCGAGAATATCTAATGGAGTCTTATCTATATATCAATAGATGGTTCTCATAGTGGGAGTTGTGCATGTAATCCTTTGACCTGAGACTACCATAGAACCTTATATGCATGAATCCATGTTTTGGTTCATACTCATTCATGACATAGTCATATACGGGATGATCCAGATATAGTGGATTATATATGGAGGTTATGAGTAGGTTAACAAGGAATTGATCACTCCTAGTAAGAGAAGATTGCATTCTACTTGCTTCAATCGAACGATGGTTCAGGAAGACTTTAATTAAAGCATGATGAAAATTAGAAATGGTTTTTAATATTTCATTAATCAAATCATCATCATATGATTAGAAGCAAAATGAATATGAAAATGGTTTTGACATGATTCCATATCCATAGTCATATTCAGGATGCAGGATAATTGAAGGATCCTGTTGCACGGTAACTTTCTACTAAAGGATATTTTTAGTTTATCCATCAAAATTCCATATCTTCTGGGTAGACATGATACATTGCTAGACATCAATCTTGTCTTATAGGTTCAATCGAATTAAAGAGTTTAATTTGATTGTTAATTAGAAAGAGTTCTAATTGATCAAATCAGGTTAGCAAGTTTTGATCTAAATCGGTTTGATTAAGTTCTAACCAAATTAGGTCAAATTGTATCCAGATCCACTGCTGGCTAGATGTAAAATCCAATGGGTCACACACATAGAGAATTGATCAAGGGTCTAATTGGATTAGAACATGTTTGCAGGTTGAATATGCTAGCACATATTGCAAACCCTAGCACCTAGATTTGAATCGGATTTGAAATGGGTTCTAATTTGGGCTAATTAGATCCAATTTAGGTCAAATCAGATTTGATCCTCAATTGGGTTGACCCCTGGCTTGATGACCAAGATCTTGGTGCCATCTAATAGCAATCCACATGCTAGAGACTCTCTCTCTTGGCATGTGGGGTTTAATTTATGCGCAAGGGTTTTTTGTGCGAATGGGATTGTTTGGTGCCAACCTCTTTTGCCTTATCCATTTTTATTTTTTTATGTAACATTTGTTACATGGTTTCAGATCTTAATAGAAGGGAGATTAAGAGTCCTTCTGAGTTTTAAATACTTTGTTGTTTTATCTGAAAGATGGATAAGGGAGACTCCTTGCCGCCCCAACCACCTTGGTGCCCCTTGGACCAAGTCAATGCTTTTGAAACTTTGACTCTTCCATGCCAATTTTCTTCATGCTAAAATTTAGGTGAGGCATCCCTTTTCTTGGCCATTGAATGGCCATCTCATCTGATCTCATCTCTTGATTTTTGGCACCACATATTGAAGTGTTGTGACTCTTCGAAAAAACTAACGTAGAAATTTTACAAAGAGTCCTTCTGCTTTAGGGCAGCTCTTCATATTAATTCCATGTATTTCATGTGGTAATTTCTTCTAAAGGGGCATGAGATAGGCTGATGGGCATGAGATTTTAAATGGGAATATGCATGAGAAAATTGAGGAGGCACCCCTACGTACATTATAAACAAGGACGCACTTCATAGTGTCAAGTGATTTGAGAACTCTTCTTTCTTTCTTACCACTCTCCATAGTTATCCAATTTCTTTCTTCCTTCTCTTGTTAAGATAAGGCCTAATTAAGGATAAAAGGTCTGTCTTAGGATAAGGGCTTAGGAAGATTGCAAAGGAAGACAAGGAAAAATAAGAAAGATAAGAAAGGGTAGGAAAGAAGGATGACAGCAAAGGCTAGGAAAGGTTCTGCCTAAATAATTAAAATTCTTATCATAAAAATTTTAATTAAAATAAAAAAAGGTGCTGGTGTCTTGATCAGGACCCCATGTGGATCAACGTTGGAGGATGAACATGAGGGCACTTGGTGGAATCCCTAACGAACTATTACTGGTGATCAAGGTCAAGTTGGAGTTTAGCGATTAGAGGTATGTTCCAATACCTTCATTTATGTTATAAATATATATTATATGATTTAAATTCTAATAAGATGATCCTAGATTTTGGGTTTGGTTATATGATTTTATTATTATTTTTTTTTGAAATCCATGCTTCCGCTTTGCACACCAAATCCAATATCCTAGAACCACTAGACTAGGAAACCTCGGATGACATCTAGATCAGATTAAATCAAATGAAATCCCTAAAAATCAAAGAAAAAGGGATGGTGAAAATGGAGAAAGAGAAAGAAGAATTAAAATTCTTATCATAAAAATTTTAATTAAAATAAAAAAAGGTGCTGGTGTCTTGATCAGGACCCCATGTGGATCAACGTTGGAGGATGAACATGAGGGCACTTGGTGGAATCCCTAACGAACTATTACTGGTGATCAAGGTCAAGTTGGAGTTTAGCGATTAGAGGTATGTTCCAATACCTTCATTTATGTTATAAATATATATTATATGATTTAAATTCTAATAAGATGATCCTAGATTTTGGGTTTGGTTATATGATTTTATTATTATTTTTTTTTGAAATCCATGCTTCCGCTTTGCACACCAAATCCAATATCCTAGAACCACTAGACTAGGAAACCTCGGATGACATCTAGATCAGATTAAATCAAATGAAATCCCTAAAAATCAAAGAAAAAGGGATGGTGAAAATGGAGAAAGAGAAAGAAGAAGGAGCGCAGACGAAAGTAAGAAGCCACGAAAGAACCAGGAGAGGTTTAAATAGAAAATCAGAACCATGCAAAGTTATGATTGCAGGACTCCTCTAGCCAACCTCAACCTACCGTGTGTCCCACTCACTCCTGTCGCCTGACAAAACACTAATTGCACCGTACCTAGAGCACTGTGCTAGATGAGTTTTTAGGGAGAATCATCCCTTCAAGTCATTCGATATAAAAATTCTCGACACCAATTTGAAAAAAGATAAGGATTTCTACTCTCCTAGAGTGTGAAGCTACCAAAGGACTTCGACCGTGGCAACTTCTCTGTACTCCCTTCATTCAAAATTTAAACTTGAAAGTAGGGGGATAAGTGTTGGAGTTAAAATGACAATGACCCCCACCAAAGTTCTTGGCCAAAGTCCTTGATTGACGACCTCCTTTCTATTTGGATTTGTCGATTTCTTCAATAAAAAGTTTGTACTATAGATCCTTCCCAAAGCACATAGAAGCCCGATGATACGATCTTAAATGGTAAAGAAGAACTACTGTTAAGCTAACCTTGCCTTTCAAAATTTCTCAGTCACACTTCTTCCAAATGAACTAATCCAGTCACGCTCCTTCCAGATGAACTCCCTCAGTCATGCTCCTTTCAGACAAACTCCTCTAGTCGGACTCCTTCCAGACGAACTCTCTCATTCATGCTCCTTCCAGATGAACTCCTCTAGTAGCACTCCAGTTGCAAACCTATCCTGACCCAGTCTGTTGATGGAAACAACACAAGGAAACCTTGTCAAAACATTAACACATAGCAATCGCTGCATAAGGAGGGAGCATGGAAGCCTCAGATCTCGACTTAGGAGGCATCCACTTGTATACAACTCAGAAAACTTTCGAACTTCCTAAAGCAATTAGATGTTGTCCCTAGCAGCCCCTGGTTGATCCTAAGTTTGCTACGGACA
Source organism: Cocos nucifera (assembly GCA_006176705.1). Taxonomy (NCBI): domain Eukaryota; kingdom Viridiplantae; phylum Streptophyta; class Magnoliopsida; order Arecales; family Arecaceae; genus Cocos; species Cocos nucifera. The sequence continues at coordinate 58,336 of QRFJ01002133.1, read as the reverse complement.
CCAAAGTCCCCAATCTATATCCGAACTTTAATAAGAAGATCTACACCACCTACAAGTTGCAATAAATGATAACTCATCCTCTATAACAATCTCCACATGGCTTGAGTGGTCCACTACCAGACGGTTATGGCTATCATCATCAATTTGTTATATGCTCCATCTATAAAAGAGATCCTTCAAATATGTTTTCTCCAAGCTCTCTTCTCCTTCCTATTACTCTACCTCTTTATATCTTGAACATTCTATTTCAGTTGACCAAAAAATTAACTTGAACATCGAAGGATCCTGTCGAAGCTATCCACCTTTAGTTTGGACTTTATTTTGTAGGTCCTGTTGGCGGCCACGCCTCCTCTACTCCAGCTACCTCCGACATCCTCATGAACTTCAATGCCAACAGGTATAGTCAGTGCGATGGCATTGACTATCAGGATATTTTTTTCTCCAGTAGCTATGCTTAAATTCATCCATATATTGCTTGGTATTGCAGCCTATTTTAATTATAAAATATGGTAAATGAACATAAAAATAGAGTTCTTAAATGGATATCTTGAAAAAGATATCTATATGGAACAATCATTTGGTTTTACATCCAGTGATGATGATCACAAGATATGCAAGTTACAAAGATCTATATATGGACTTAAGCAAGCATCTCTGAGCTGGAATGCTCATTTTAATGATGTGATCAAATCATTTGGTTTCATCAAAAATGAGAAAGAGCCATGTGTATCCAAAAAGGTCAATGAGAGCACTGTTATCTTGCTTGTATTGTATGTGGATAACATCCTCCTAATTGAAAATGATATTTTCATGTTGACCATGGTTAAAATGTGGTTATGTAAAGAGTTCTCTATGAAAGACCTAGGAGAAACATGATGGAAAATATGCAGGGTTTCATGCATGAATTTCAAAACTTTTTTGAAATATAATGCAGTAAAAGTTATAAATTAAATCTTTTAATCTATAAATGCATATAATCTAATTACTAAATCCTACATCTAGGATCTATAACATGTCATAATTCATTCTTAAATATGAAAAAAAAATGTTTGGTATTAACCAAATCAATACCCTGGATCTAGAATAATTCTAGATCTAAATCCTAGATCACATCTAGGTGAGAGAAAAGATCAAATCTCTTATCTTCGCACAGGTCAAGAACTTCGTGGTTGATTTTCGTTGTTGTCTTTGGAGCCGCATATATGTCCGACTTCTATAGAAAGTCTACACGAGACTGCAATAAAATCGAAGGTTCGTCGAACGAAAATCAACTCAAAGTGCTAGCTTCTCATGGATTCCTCCTGATGATTAATTTAAAATTTATTCTTCAGATCTCTTGGATACTCCAAGAGATAAAGAATAAGAGAAGGAATAAGAGAGAAATTCAACCTTTGGATCTCTCATAAATCAAAAATAAAATATGTTAGAAAAGATCCTAAGAGAAGATAAATCTTCTATTTTAGGACATTAGCGATTGATGTTCTAAAAATATCTTTATGCTAGGACAAGGGGAGACCTTCTCCCCAAGACTATGAGGATTTATGGTACTTCCAAGCCTTGGGAGGCTATGAGAGGAGCTAGGGCATTGGCTTTAAGGATTCTAGGGGCTTGATTGGTGCTTCGGAGACCTAGGACACAAGATGAAGCAAGGAATCAAAGTTGGAGAATCAAGACTATAGAAAGAAGATTTTCTACAAGTTGGTCGGCTCAGTCCAAAACTATATCGACTAAGTCTCAAAGCACGGGCAAAATAGAGAACTGAGCATTCAGGACTGCAGGCACGGCATAGAACTGGGCTGGCTCAATTTTAGACTAAGCCGACCCAATATAACTTAGCCGACTCCAGGTTGAGACTGAGCCAGCTCAGTGCGCGGGCAGAGTTATGTGAGGGTCTGTTTTGGGCTAGGATCTGGGTTGATCCTAGGGGTCTTAAGGCCTGGTTCAAGAGGTCTTAAGGGGGCTAACTCATGTATGGGTTGGGTCTAAATCCAGAGGATGAGAGCATGGGAGATGTGGGTGTACATGGACTCGGTGAGTGCTTTTAGGTATTGGGTTAGCTAGGAAAGTTTTTGATCGGGCCTAATGGCTATGTATAAATACATAGGTTGTATTAGGATTTTCAAGAGTGGAATCAATACAGATCTTTTATCCCTTAATTCTCTCTTCTTCTCTTCTCTCTAGAGTTGCCGCCCCAGGGTTCTTGAAGAAGCCTTAGAGAAGGGGGCATCTCCCTCAATCCCAAGGAGGGAGGTGTCCCATCACAGATCCAGGTGGAGGGTCAGTGGTTTGCTATCCATAGAGAACGTCACAGATTTTTTCAGGTCCGTGCTAAAGATTAGAAGCTTCTGCAACATGGTATCAGTGCTTGTGATGTCAAGAATGATTGGCGTTCGAGCAATATCATGGGTCTATAATTTGGTATCAGAGCTAGGTGATGCTTGAGACATTGTGGATGACAATATGGTTTTAGAGTCAGGTTTCAAAGCCTGATGGTCCGTGGAAGAGAAGGAGAAGTCATACAAGGTGAAATCAAAATCTGCAAAAGGATTCCATGTTATGTCTCAAATCTACCTTATTGTTGCTGTGGTTTGGCCAACCGGGAGTAGCGAGTTGAAGGTTGAGGTTGAGAGGATTAATGAGAAGGAATTTTTTCAAGATGGAAGGATTTGGTGCATGATTTGCTAATCGATCTTGGTGGAAAGGTTAGGATGTATGATGGTTATGTGACAAGTAGGGAGTGCTGGAGTGCTGCAGTAGCATTTTCTTGAAGATGCAAGGATGAGAGAGGCTCGATGATACAACGGTCAAGGAAGGTATCTCAGTAGAGAGCATCAGGGTTGTTTAGAAAGATGGGTAGTGTGGGGCTGTTGAAGAAAGGTATTCGAAGGGGTAATGATTGAAGGAAGGCTGAAGAAGCGAGTATACATCCTTCGATGTCAGGAATGCAGGGAAGTAGTCGGAGATGTATTCAACGATTCGACCAGAGCATGGATTTGCTGAGCTTTGAGAATGATGGAGATAGATGATCTATGAAGCTCCAGTAGGTTAGGGCTGGGTAGCTATAGAGTGGTGAAGAGATGAGCTAGGGAGCACTGGAGTGCTGCAGGAGCGCTACCGTGGAGGCATAGGGGCTGAGATAGGCTCGATGGTGCAACAGCCAAGGAGTGTATCTCAGCAGATGGTGTCAGGAGCATCTCAGGAAGATCAGGAGAAGGTCTCAAGGAGAGTCAGGAGGTCTCAGGGAATGCTAGGAGGTCTCAGGTAGTCGAGAGTATTACGGATCAGATTTCTTCTGCAGAAGCACTAGGAAAAGTCACGGTTCAGGTGGAGGATGGTTCTTTGGGCGTAACTGAAGGGATGGCTGTTGTAGGGGTAGAAGAGAAGGACTGGGATGAAATTTTCTATGGTTTAGTTACTGATTCAAAAGAGTTGGATGAGCTCTTGCATTTTGGAGGTACCCACGGATTGCGAAGTTATTCGAGATGGCTTTGAAGAGGGCTGTAGAGTGCGGAGGGTTCGAAGGGACAGCGATAGTGTTCAAGGTGCAGCGGCAGGCTCAATAGTGCAGCATTGAGTAGTTGGCCTTAAGGGACTCGATGATAGAGTCGACTTCTACAGCATCAGATAGACTTGGGATATAGGTGGAGCTCTTTAGTGGTGACTTCACAAATAGAGAGAAAATTTGACATGAGTTCAGAGAGCCGGTGATGCACAATTCCAGGTGGAAAGGCATGTGTAGGTGGATAGGCATAGCTCCGAGAAGATCATGTCAGGTGCTACAGCATGTGCTGGTATAGAAATGCTGTAGATTCTCCAAAAAAGTTTAGAGAAAGTGATGCAACTGCTAAGCAAAAGGGATCCTATAATTCCAGGGTGGTGCCAAGAAGCAAGCACAAGTCTTCAGTGGTGGAGGCAGTCATCCCAAAGACCACAAAGGTGCACAACAGTTGAAGAGGATTGGTAGAGGCGATGTTTGCATAGGTGCTGTCGAGTGTGCAGGGATGGTGGGATTGTGTAGGAGGGCATTACCGAGGGATTTGCCAAGGCTTGGAGTACCAAGGTGGAGATTATAAGGATTTATGGTGCTATCAAGCCTTAGGAGGCCACAGAAGGAGCCAGGGCATTAGCTCTGGGGATTCCAGAGGCTTGGTTGGTGCTTCAAAGACTTGGAGCATAAGGTGAAGCAAGAAACCAAAGCTGGAGAATCAAGATTGCAGAAAGAAGATTTTCTGTAGGTTAGCCGACTCAGTCCAAAACTGGGTCGGCTAAGTCTTAGAGCATAGGCAAAATAGAGAGCTGAGCATTCAGGACTGCAGGCATGGCACAGAACTGGGCTGGCTCAGTTTTAGATTGAGCTGACCCAGTGAAACTTAGCCAGCTCAATGATGAGTCTGAGCCGGCTCAGTGCACGGGCAGAGTTATGCGAGGATCTATTTTAGGCTAGGATCTGGGTTGATCCTATGGGTCTTAAGGCCTGATTCAAGAGGTCTTAAGGGGGCTAACTCATGTATGGGTCGGGTCTAGATCCAACGGATGAGAGCATGGGAGACATGGGTGTACATGGGCTCGATGAGTTCTTTAATGTATTGGGTTTGCTAGGAAAGTTTTTAGTTGGGCCTAATGGCTATGTATAATTACATAGGTTGTATTAGGGTTTTCAAGAGTGAAATCAATACAGATCTTTTCTCCCTCAATTCTCTCTTCTTCTCTTCTCTCTAGAGTTGCCACCCCAGGATTCTTGAAGAAGCCCTAGAGAAGGGGGCATCCCCCTCAAGCCCAAGGAGGAAGGTGCCCCATCATAGATCCAGGTGGAGGGTTGGTGATTTGTTGCCCATAGATAATGTTACAGGTTTCTTCAGATCCATGCTAAAGATCAAGGGCTTCCACAACATGGTATCGGTGCTTGTGATGTCAAGGATGATTGGCGTTCGAGCGATATCATGGGTCTATAATTTGGTATCAGAGCTAGGTGATGCCTGAGATGTTATGGACAGCAATAAAGACTTTTTCCATGTTTCCAGATCTTACACTCTCTAATTTTTTCTCAAAGAAAAATCTCACAAAATATGGAGAAGAAGAATTCTCAAAGAAACCCTAAGAGAAGACCTTCTTCTCTTCTTCTTCTCTCATCAGGATATGATCAGATCATGTCCAAAATTAATCATTCTGTCCTAATACCTTGGAGCATAGATCCCCATGCCATCTTCCACTCTCTCTCTTAATTTTTTTATTATATAAAAATCATAAAGAAAAAATAAAAAAGTAAACCATGAAAGAAAACTATAAGAGAAAACATTCTCTCTTACCTTTGTCTTCATCAAGACATCAACATTTGATGTCCAGAAGAAACCTTCTTCCTTCGGCACCTAATACCCCACACCCTCTCTTCTTTTTCTTCTACTTTTTACCATGGAAAACCCCCAGAATATTTGATGCCTACACCAATCATATAGGAGGCACCATAAAATAAGGAAGACTAGATCAAAAGAAGAGAATGACGTGTTTTGGTCAAAAGGGACTCTTTTAAAGAGAAATAAACCAAACCACTTTCCGTAATGAACCAAATCAGATTTGATTCAAATTATACTAGATTTGGGGCATAGAAAATCAATCCTTAGGCATGGAAATCTTAGAAAAAATCTAAAAATAAAAATAAGTGGGCATGGAGATTATTTTTGCAAGGAAGGAAACAAGGAATTCTACTAGGATTTTCATGTGTTGACTAGGTCAAAGCAATTTTTAACCTAATTAAAATATGATTAGTGCAAGCCTAATGTCGGAAATGCACGCTCTTCCCACATGGATCGGCGTGGCCGTCGATGATTAGCCAAGCAACAAGAATGTCCTTTTTAAAGATTTTTGTGGAAGCACGATCAAATAATTCAAAGAATAGAGAAGAAGAGAAGAAGAGATTTTCAGGAGAAAAGAGCTTTTATTCATTATATTTCAGCCTCATTATAATCTTGACCTGTTTCCAGTATATATACTTTACAAAGGATCAAGCCCAAGCTCATAGAAAAACTTTCCAAACACAAATAACTTACGTACATAGAATAATAACCCATGAAAACTGAGCCGGCCTTGTTTCAGACTGAGCCGACTAATCTATTACTAGGTTGGCTCAGTCCCAGACTGAGCCGACCAAGTTGTGTACCATGCCAATTGCCCAAAAATGCTACTTTCTATGTGAATTTTTCTTTGAGACCTAAGATTGAGCTGATCCAGTTGTGTACCGTACCAACTACTCGAAAATACTACTTTTTGTCTAGATTTTCCTTTGAGACCTAGCCGATCCAGTTCTGGATTGAGCCAGCCCAGTTCCCAACTTAGCCGGCTCAGTCTCAGGGTGACCTGACCTAGTTTCTAAACTTTGCTAGGAGAACTGATTTCTCTTCCGACTTGCTTCTGTCTTTCCATGACCTATCTTCTCATGTTTCCAAGACTTAGGAGTGCCACTTCTGAGCTCACATTCTTCTTCTTAGTGCTTCCAAGTCCTTGTGAACTCATCTCTTCTCAACAGATCCATCCGTGCCATACATCTCTGAAAGTTATCTCTAGGGAGTACCTTCGTGAGTGCATTAGACTGATTCTCCTTAATATAGACCTTCATCAGTTCCACTTCACCTTCCTCCACTAGCTCTTTGATCCTATGGTACGTCACGTCTATATGCTTTGTGGACGAATGATAGACTGGGTTCTATGCCAATAACAATGCACTCTGACTATCACTGAACAATGTAACCTTGCTCTGCTCCACCCCCAACTCATCAATTAGCCTCCTAAGCCAAAGGGCTTCCTTTGCAACCTTTGTTATCCCAATGTACTTGGCCTCTATGGTAGACAAGACCGTGATTGGCTGAAGGATTGATCTCTAAGACACTGGTCCACCATATATGCAGAAGAGGTATCTAGTAGTTGACCTCCTTGTATCAAGATTACCAGCATAACTTGCATCAACAAACCCTTCTAGAGGATTTGAACCTTCATACATCTTCACAGATTATTCTCGAAATCCTTTCGGCTGCCTACCAAACACCAAACCATAATCCTTTGTTCCATGCAGATACCTCAATATCCATTTCAATGCTTTTCAATGTTCCTTCCCAGGGTTAGCCATATATCTACTAACTGTGGTCACTGCATATGCTATATCTAGTCTACAGCACACCATAGTGTACATCACACTACCTATAGTATTTGCATAAGGAACTCGTTCCATATACTCTCTCTCTTCTTCTAATTGGAGCTCTATAACTTGGAGAGAGACATATGGCTCGACAATGGCGTCTTTGCAGGTTTGGCCTTCTCCATTCTAAACCTCTTCAAAACCTTCTGGACATACTTTTCTTATGACAAATGGAGCACTCCTTTGCACCTATCTCTACAAATCTTCACTCCAAGGATTTTCTCAGCTAGACTCAAATCCTTCATCTCAAACTTAGATGATAATGCCCTTTTCAATCTTTTCACAACATCCATACTTCTACTGGCTATGAGCATATCATCTATATACAATAACAAGTAGAGGGTATCCTCCACATCTACATTCTTGACGTAGACACAACAAACATGTTCACATCTGTTGAAACCTAGGCTCAAGACAAAGCTATCAAACCTTTGATTCCACTGAGGAGGGGATTGTTTCAAGCCATACAAAGACTTTTTGAGTAAACACACCTTTTCTTCCAATCCCATCTCCATGAAACCATCTAATTGCTTCATGTAGATTCTTTCCTCCAAAGTCCCATGAAGGAAGGCCATCTTCACATCCATCTATTCCAATTCAATGCTATGCTATGCCACCAGTGATAGCAAAACTCGAATAGATGTATGACTCACCATATGAGAAAATTTTTGTGTAGTCAATCCTTCCCTTTGTAAGTATCCTTTTGCTATCAGTCTTGCTTTGAATCTGACTCCACTTTGTTCTGAATGTGCTTCTTTCTTTGTGAACACCCACATTGAGCCAAAAGATCGAGCACTCTCTGGAAGATCCATCAGTTGCCATGTCGATACTTCTCAAGTGATTCCATCTCCTCCATCATGGCCTGTATCCATGAATCATGATCCTCACTCTCCATGGCCTTTATATAATTCTCTAGATTTCATTAGCAGTGATGAGTTCATAAGAGATAACCTCATCAATGCCATATCTGACTGGCCTCCTAATAGTATGCTGGGGCTTGTGCAAAGCCACTTCCACCGGTACATCTCTGCTTGATGTCTGTGGCTACTCCTACACATCTGTTTGAACTATCGATCCTTCATGTCGATTTTCAATCTGAGACAATACTTTTCTGCCCAACTCCACCTCAACAGGAACACACCTGTAAGTGGATGTAACCTGTATGCCATCATTCTCTGATTGGCCACCACTGTTCACCTTTATTTTCTCAATTTCATCTATCCTAGACCTCCTCAAGATGCTCTTCTTATCAAAGATAACGTCGCTACTGATCACTGACTTCTGAGCCTGAGAGTCCCATAGTAGGTACCCCTTGACTCCTTATGGATACCCTATGAATGTCATCTTTTGAGATTTTGGGTCCAATTTGCTCCTCTCGGTTGCCTCCATATGTGCATAGGCTGTGCAACTGAAGATTTTCAAGTGGCCAAGCTCCACCTTCTTTTCACTCCAGACCTCCTCTAGAATGCCTCCATTCAGCTTATGATGAGGGAACCTATTCATAAGAAAATAAGAAAAAATTAAAGCATCACCCCAAAAGAACTTTGGGAGTGATGTTTGCAGCCTCAAACTCCATGCCTTCTCGATCAATGTCTGGTGCATTCTCTCCATGACACCATTCTACTGGGGAGTCATCTTCATCATGTAATGGTGTTTGATGCCATTTTCCTTACAGTACCTTTTGAACTTTAGGCTAGTATACTTTTCTCCATTATTCAACCTCAGACACTTCACCTATCTTCCTGTCTCCTTCTCTACTTTAGCTCTCCAAGCTCTGAATTGGGCAAACATCTCGGATTTTTGTCTAATTAGATAAACCCACACTTTTCTTGAGAAATCATCAATGAAAGTGATAAAGTATTTTGCCCCACCTCTAGCTGATATAGGAGCTGGTCCCCACACATCTGAGTATACTAAATCCAGTACTACCTCATTGCGTTTGGTACTTCTAGCAAACTTCATCCTATGCTATTTGCCAAAGATGCATGACTCATAAAGATTTATGCCCTCCTTCTTTAGGGCTGGGATCATACCTCTTTTGCTTAGTTCAATGAGCCCACGATCACTCATATGATCCATCTGATAGTGCCACAACTGATATAAAATCTGCTCTTCCTGTGCTGCTGTTAGCACCTCTCACTATCATTTACCACTAAGTCTTTCATTCTATAAAGATTGTTGCTCAGCCTTCTAGCTCTCATCACCACCAAAGCTTCTATGAAAATTTTCAGACATCCACTCCCAGCTTAGCTACTAAAAGCATAACCCTGCTCCTCCAAGTAGCCCAAAGAAATCAAATTTTTTTTCAATTCTAATACATGCCTGATATTTGATAATGTATGAATGATTTCGTCATACATCCTCATCTTGATAGAGCCAATTTCAACTACTTTGCGTCGGTGATCATCTCCAAGGCTGATACTTCCACCATCGACCTTCTGGTAGGTAGCAAACCACTTCCGATGGTAAGTATAGTGGTGCGAGCATGCTGAATCCAATATCTACATAGTGTCATATTCTGTGGATCCATCTGATATAACTAGCAGATCTTCTCCACTGCTCATAGAAGCTGTATCATCTCTCTTACTGACCTTCTCTTTTCTGATCTCAAAAGGGGACAATCTCTCCTCAAGTATCCAGACTAATGACATTTATAACATTTCAATGTTATCTTCTTCTGATTACGAGACTTTGACCTATCCTTAGATTTTTTTCTTGTCTTCTCCTTTGATCTTCTCTGTCTTTCGTTCATAGCCAAGATCTCAGACTTAAGATCTCTCATGCAGATCTTTTCTCTTTGCTCATTTGATCTGAGCATACCAACAACCTCTTCATAGTTTGGGGTCTTCTTCCTATAAACTAAAATTGTTATGAGAACATCATACGAACCTGGGAGAGAACATAATAATAGCAATGTCCGATCCTCCTCGCTGATCTTCACATCCAAACTTATCACCTCAGAATACACCTGATTGAACCTTTGGATATGTGCAACAAGATCTCTACCTTTGGACATCCTCAGACTATACAACTGTTTCTTCAACCACAGCTTATTCATCATGTTCTTGCCTATGTATGTATTCTCCAGTCTCTCCTAGAGCTCCTTTGCCATAGTTTCTGTGCAAACCTCGAGCAAAACCTGATCGATCAAGCACATCCGGATTATGCTAAAGTAATTTTCTCCAACTCTTTCCAATCCTCAGTACTGATCTTTTCCAGCCTTTCTTTTGTCAAGACCTTGTAGATCCTCTGCTAAACCAACAAGTCCTTTACTCTTTGCTGCCATAGAGTAAAGTTTTCCTTGCCATCAAACTTCTCAAAATTCACCTTGAATCCACTTGATTCCATGATTTCAAACAAGTCAAGAATAGATCCCTAACACCCTTCACGATCTCACACACCAGCAAAACTATCCTTCAAAGAAGATCTAACTAGCCCTAGATCCTCTTTCCAAACTTTTATATCATCGTTTCTCTATGTAAACAATCTCCACCTCAATCTAGAGACAACCACAAAGTAAACTAGAAGTTTTAAGATAAAACCTAGTGCAATAGATCCTAGATGTAGTAAACCCTAGGTGTCTTTCTTCCCTCCGTGCAACACCGCTTTGATACCAAATATTGAAAATGCACGCTCTTTCTACACAGATCGATGTGGCCGTCGGTGATTAGTCAAGCAATAAGGAAGTACTTCTCAAAGATTTTTGTGAAAGCATGATCAAATAATTTAAGGAATAGAGAAGAAGAGAAGAAGAGATTTTCGGAAGAAAAGAGCTTTTATTCAGTATATTTCAGTCTCATTACAACCTTTACCTATTTTCGGTATATATACTTTATAAAAGATTAAGTCCAAGCTCATAGAAAAATATTCTAAATCCAAACAACCCACATACACAAAATAATAATCCACAAAAATTGAGTCGACCCAATTTTAGACTAAGCCGATTAACCTACGACTAGGTTGGCTCAGTCCCAGACTGAGCCGGCCTAGTTGTGTACCATGCCAATAGTCCAAAAATGCTACTTTTTAATCAAATTTTTTTCTGAGACCTAGCCGACCCAATTCTAGATTGAGCCGGCCTAGTTTTTAACTTAGCCGACTCAGTCTTAGGATAAGCTGGCCTAGTTTCTAAATTTTGCTAGAAGAGCTGATTTCTCTTTCGACTTGTTGCCATCTTTCCATGACCTGTCTTCTCATATTTTCAAAACTTAGGAATGCCACTTCTGAGTTCACACCTAATTATGGATGATCCTAGTCCTACTAGAAAACTAATTAAGTTAGGTTTAAACCATATTTAAATCTAATTTAAATCCCAACTCAATTAGGAATTAGGTGGACTCAAATCCTAGTCCAACTAGAAATTATTTTTTTCTTGCAATTAACTTATATAATAAATAAGTTAAACTTAATCTAATTAAGTCCAAACGAATTCTAATTGAATGTAATCCAATTAAAGTTGATCTCAGCCTGATTACTCAATCAGATTGAGCCAATTAGTAATTCAATTACTAATCGATCCTCCTACAATACTTGCATTAGATTAAATATCAATCACATTGATTTTTTGATCTTAGAATGATTCTCAATCATCGATTAACCATCTGATTTGGTTACAACCTCTAATGTGCGTGATCCCATAAGTTTGAACTTAAGCCAGTAGCATAGAAACTAATTTCTATACCAATTGAAGTAACCATCTAGCAATGTTCCCGACATCCGGATAGGTCGAATGTATGCAAAGCAATATTCTTAGAATCCTAGCCCATGGTTACCATATAATTCATACCTTTGATCAATAATGCTCAAGACGACTTTGAGTACATTGTCAATACTTATATAAGTCATCTTTATTGTGTCTCAAAATTTTGCAAATCCTGTGACTCCTTATAAGGATTATCTAGACCTAGGTTTTATTAAATTGAAACACAATGAGTCATTCTCTTCTTAAAGTTAATCAGAAGTAGTCAATCCCATCTTGACTCATACACCGACTCTATAAGTACTTTCTAAAAATCTTTCGAATCTATAATAAAAATACAGGCAGTCTGATACCAAAGTATAGTGAGTTGCTTGCAAGTCACCTGGTGATCTCATGTCAGAGGGACACTTATACCTATTGACCTTAGCTAGCTACTCTTGATTGTAGAGTGCTACATTGGTCATGTTCAGTGCAAATGTACTTCTACATCTTATCTAGATGCCATACTAGTGTCTCCACACCACTTGATTATGAGGACAATAATGCATATGGTATACAGCGATCTACACTCGATAAGTTATCATTCTTGTTAATAGCTTATCATTTGATCATGAACAATTTGAGAACCATTCGATAAATCCTTCTTTATTGATTGATTATGGTTCTAAGAACTTTATCATAATTTAGAAGTTTATTTAAAAAAGATAGAACTTCTATAATGAAACAATCAAATAACTATTATTATTAGATATTCATATACTAATTTCAATCATTTACTACTTAGATAATTAACTTTAGGACATATTTCTCAACAACTCTCACTTGGACTAAAGCCAATTAGAATGATATCAAATATCCTATCTTCCACTTGAGTTCGTAGAACTCTTTAGTTCCAAGGCCTTAGCAAATGAATCAGTCAAGTTCTCCTTTTTTATCGATTTTCCAAAAATCAATGTCATCCTGATTTAAAATCAAAGGTGATAGCAATGCAGAATATACTGATCCTTTAGTTTTTTAGCCTAAGCTATGCCTCCAGTGCTACGATAGGACTGGACCATCGGCGAAGGGTGCCACTCCCATCCTGCTAATGAATCTTAGCTACTACATAGCTTACATGATAGCACCATATGCCATGATGTACTCTACATCACTAACTAAATAGGCTACAATATCTTAGAATCTTTCCAATAGACTGCTCCTATAATTAGGATATGATCCGACATTTTCTTGTTGTCATCTTATTCTGACTGAAATTAAAATATCTATATGTTTTAAGTCAGTATTTTCATATTTGAGTCACTAGATCTTAGTATTTTCCAAATACTTGAAGATTGTCTGTACAATCATCCAGTGATTCTCACTTAGATCAGAATGGTATCTACTCACTATCATTAGTAAGTATACCATATCTAATTTTGAACATGGAGAAATTAGATAATAGCTAAATCTTTATTCTTTGTAATGCTGGAATGCCATGCTTGATTAAGAAAACTTTATCCATAGACGATACAATGAATAATACTATAGAATATTTTGCCTAAAGGAAAAATCTGATTTTTCATAGTAGGATCATCCAAATCTGATCAGATCTGAGGTAGATTTTTTTATAAAAATTCCTACGATCTAATTAGATCTAAGAGTTTTTAGATTTGATCATAGTGATCTGATATTAAAAATTAAAAATAAAATAAAATTAGATTTAATTTTAAGTACCTTGTTGGGTAATCTGATTATCCTGCGATAATCCTGTTAGTTTCTGAGATTCTAAAATTAGCCATGCATGTGTCTGGCCTTTATCAGTATCCACTCAGATAGGATTTGAACATCTTCTTCTCACAAATCTCTTCTCCAAAGATTAGATCTAAATCTGATCTATAGATCCTTCAAAATAATTTCTGAAGGCAGCCCATCTATCTCACGAACACCATCGCACGGATCCTGAATCTTGTGCCAAAAATCTTGGACCGCCAACTCAGATTTATGCCTAACTTTTTAGGCATGTAGAAGAGAGGGAGAGAGAATCAAAGGGGTGTGGAAGATAAAAGGGGCAGCACTTGGGCATGAAAGGAGATCACCTCTTAAAGACCCTTTGGTGCAAGGGTTCTTATAGAAAAACCCGCCACCATATAGGAGTCGCTTTTGATCACATAACCATCTTATTTGATCTTTTGGGACTTTTGAGATTAATCTCCATGTCAAACACCAGATCTCTATATGGTTTTGATGCTAGAAAGCCATAAAAAAGGAGACAACATGAGTAGATAAGGAAGAGTCCATTGTGCCTAGGACTCTTCCCTCAAGAGTTTAATCCAAATTAAACACTATTGGTGCAAAATCTAATCATCACCAGAGAAGCGCTAGAGTCAGAGAAGATGAGGTTGCCATCAATGATCTGCAAAATAAGTCTCATCTAGAGCCTGAGGGGGTGGCTCCAACAAGACCCTCCGACGATCAAGTTAGCTCTTTCGGCCAACAGAAATAGAGTACTCGTAGAGAAAGTTGAAGAGTATTGAGAGAGAGGAGAAAGCTTGGAGAAAACATATCTGAAGGATCCTTTTTATAGCCCAAAGCTTGTAACAAACTGATAGTGATAGTCACAACCGCTTGGTAATGGATCGTTCGGGGCCACCTGGGGTTTGTTATAGAGAGTAGTGTCTATTGTCACGATATGCAAATCTGTTGGAATTTAATAGTTGATGTTTGGAGGAGTAGACGTCGGTTGGTGATGACCTTTGAGCTATATCAATTCTAGAGAAGTTCGAATTCCTCTAAAGTAGTCTATATGTGGGTTGGTTCATGCCATGTATGGGGCCGAATTCGTGTATGCGAGGAGACCTTTATGGGCGACTGCTGGAGGTTCGGTCGGAAGGGGTTCAGAAGCTCTACGACCTAAGAAATCTTGAAGAAAGTCTGTCGGAGATGTCTGAGAGCAAATCCATCGAGGGAATCAGGAAGTAGGTCGACTGGAGTGATCTATGCATAGCTCTACTAGAGGAGAAACCCAAAGAGGAATTCATCTGATGGAGGAACCCAACTGCTGGAGGAGTCCGAAAGGAGTTTGGCTGCTGGACGGAGCCACATAGGTGTTTGGAAGGAGATCGACCAAATAGGATGTGTAGGAGCTGGAGGCTTAGTTGGTTCTCTAGGACAGAAACATTGACTGTTCAAATTCATCTAGAGAAGGAATCTACAATGCTCTATCGAATCCAAAATTGATCTTCCCATCTAGTCAGATTATCTGACTGCAATGTTGGAGGTCGGCCATCTCAGAATAATTCAGAGTTCAAATAGTCCTGCAAGTTGAGGTTCAACTTTTATAGCTGCAACCAGATAGAATTGGAGTTGGAGTCTTAGCCAAACTTCGACAGCCATGGATTTATCCCCAACACTAGTCTCCCTACTCTCGAGTTCAAAGTTTGAAGGATAGGAGTAAAATGAAGATTGTTGAAGTTCAAAGGAATTTTCAATCCTATTGGGTTTCCTGCATCTGGGTTGGATGGGGAGTTTTGGCTTTTTCCGAGCTGGCGTCGAAGCTTCATAAATGCAGGGTGATCTAAAGAGACAGTTTTTGAATTTTTCATCAGAAGCTTGTTCGAAGTACAACACTATTAAGGATCTGCCCGTTGGAAGCTTTTTGCCATGATGAGTGGGACATTTATCGATCAAAGATCAATTGGAGAAAATCTGCAATCATAACCGTCTTGAAATTCCATGGGCTACTTAAACCCATCCTCCTCCTCCGAGTCTTTACTTCTTCTGAAATCCTCATCTCCTTCCTTTGATTTTCTTCTCCATCCTGTGTGAGAGTTCAAGCTTCTTCCTCTATTTTCCTTGGTTCCAGGCACATCCTCATTCGATTTTCGTTATGTTCATCATCTCCTTATTCTCCCTAGCCAATTTAGATCAGCCCTTTGATATTTTTTGGATTATTTTTGCACTCTTTGCTTTCTCGCTTTGTTTGTTTTTGTTGAAGTTTAAACACCTTATTTTTTTTTATTTTTTGGGTGATTCCCCAATTTTCTTTTGATCCAAATGTCTAGCGTGGGATCCTGGTCAACTTGTTCTGAGAGCCCGACCCCTCAAGCCTTGGTGAACCCTTCTCCTGGGGAGGTCGAACCTTTGGAGTCAGCCCATCCTTTTTTGCCTGCAACCATTTCCTTTGGACTTCAGTTCGATGACCTTTCCCTAGTTAGGATTTAGTTCGAAATTCCTTCTGAATACGAGCTCGAACTTCCTAGGCCTGATGATCGAGTTTGCTCACCTCCTCTCGGTCGAACCTATCTATATGCCGAAATCCTTCAGGTCGGGCTTAGGTTTTCCTTGCCTCCTTTTGTAGTTAACCTTTTAGGTTTTTTAATATTTCTCTTACTGCTATGGCACCGCATTTCTTTAGATTCATTATAGGGTTTCTATCTCTTTGCACCATGGCAGGCGTCTGACCTACCAGTTTCTTATTCCATAATTTCTTCACCTTCAAACACCATCCAACCACCAAGGACTGGTGGTATGTATCTCTGTAGTTCGATAAGAAGGGATTGCTTAAGGGTGCTATTTCCTCCATTTATGACTGAAAGGAGAAATTTTTTTTCATCTCCCATCTCTCCTTAGGGTTAGGACTTTCTCCATGGGAAAAGATCAGGGAATCGATTTGCCAAGCCCCTGGGTTAGAAAGTGAGGATCGGAGTTCAGTCAATAAGCTGAAGTCCTTTAATACTCCATTGATCCTTGAACTTCTGGATGAGCAGATCTTATTCAACTTCGATCTCAGTTCTCTTAACCCAATAGGTAGTTTTTCATATTCAGTCAGTTGGGTGGTATTCTTTCTTTTAACCTAACTTTATCTTCTTTGCAGAAATGACTCTAGAAGATCGAAATCGCTTGGTGAAGAAAATCAAGATCCTTAAGAGGAAGGGTGGTCCTTCTGACAAACCATGAAAGAAGGCTCGGATTGGAGAGTTAAGCTAGGTCGTGTCGATTTGGGCCATGCTAGCCCTCAAGCCAATCGTTATCGCATCGAGCCCAGTCTTGTCTGAAGAGGCCGCCCCTTCTGCTCCTATTCAACAAGAAGAAATTGAGAGGAAGAAGAAGAAGAAGGTTGTCG
This sequence comes from Cocos nucifera, assembly GCA_006176705.1. Lineage (NCBI taxonomy): Eukaryota > Viridiplantae > Streptophyta > Magnoliopsida > Arecales > Arecaceae > Cocos > Cocos nucifera. Next base: position 41,350 of record QRFJ01002133.1, on the reverse strand, counting down.
GCAAGAAAGTCAGATGAAAGGCTAAGAGCTCTAAGGGAGAGGATCTTAGCCAAGAGCAAGGTTCTTTGGACAACCGAGAGGTCATTCAGATGCTGATGGAGGGGAGAGTCCTTCCCCACATTGTAAAGAGGATGCACCAGAAGGATGATGTTGAGAGGTTCAACGAGTCCTTCACTACCTTCCTGGAGATAAGTGGCTTCTTTCTATTTTGATTTCATGCCCTTTAGGCTCTAAAGTTGAGATCTTCTAAAATTCTGACTCGCTTTCTATTTTGTATTTGGGACACTACCTTTTTCTCCACTTTGAGGTGGCAAGCCAGAGACTGGCCGAAGCTTCCAAGACCCTTGAGGAAGCCAGTGTAGAAGCCGAGAAGGCCCAGGCCAAAGCTGATGTTTTGAAGGTTGCCTCGAAAATCCACTCATTTGAAGTTGAACACCTTCAGGAGGAGTTAAGAGAGGAGCATGAAGAGATGGTGAAGCTGAGGGCCGAGCTAGATCTAGAGAAGGAGGAAAAAAGAAGGCACGGGAGGAGGTTAGCGTTGCCATGGAGAGGGCTGTGCAAGACTTCAAGTCCTCCAAAGATATGAAGGACATCAAAATAGACTTCGCCCAGGAATTTTTCCTGGAAGGGTTCCAAATTTGCCTGGGGTGGGTCGTCGAGAACTTCCCCGACATCCATCTGGACCTCCTCATAGAGAAGCTAGAGGATAAAGCTGCACCTCCGCGCATTGATGCTGAGGTTGCTCCTACCGCCCATGTCGTCGAAGTTACTCTAGAGGTTCCAGAATCTGTAAGTGCAGTGTCCGAACCTGCTCGAGAGCTGGAGGTGGCTGAGAACGTCCCAACCTCTCCAGTCGGCGAGCCACCTGAGGATCTAAACTTTTGATGCTTATGTACTTTTCTTTCTTTCTTTTTTTGATGTATGAAAAATATTTGAAGCAATGAAAGCAAATTTCTTTCTTTATACTCTACGCTGCATGTGATTCAGAATGCCTCCGACAACTAAGGCCATGACCCCCTTTCTCCAATTGATGTGGACCCCTTACTCTAGGGAGTTTTGTTCAAGCCTTTGATAAAGGGTTTGAAGAAGAAAGTCCACTATTTGAGAAAAAAGTTGAAGAAGGTTGAGGCCGACCTTCAGGCCTCTCGAAAGAATGCTTTAGAGGCAACTAAAGAAGTCACTCACCTTCGAAGCTTATGTTAGATATATGTGCCCTAGAAGCCAGAATTGGCTGACACTTGTAATACACTTCTAGGGGCAAAATTGTAATTTTGACTAATATCAATAAAATGGGTTATTTTCTATCACATATGTGTATTTAGTGTCTATGATACAACCTTTGAGTTAATGGTAATGATAATTCATAGTTGAAGGAAAATCCTGATTTTCTGGATCAGGTTCGTTCAGATCTGATCAGATCAAGAGATATATTTCAAAATTTTTTCTCTTTGATCTAGATTAGATCTGGGATGTTTTAGATCTGATTTCACAAAGAGTTGTGATTGGTTGGGAAGAAGAGGAGTTGGATCATGCTTAGTCTATAAATAAGGCCTTACGCCCAACTCAAATTAAGATTGGAATAACAATTCTCCATGCCCCAAGGCTGCTTCTCCTCTCCTCCTCCATGCCAAACCCACCTTCTCCCTCTCCTCTCCACATCCAAAAGGAATTTTGGACCTTGGTTGGTGTGATCCAGATGAGAGAAAGGCGACTGAAAGCTAGAAGGCTGTACTACTGTAACAGACGACTGCTGATCTTTGAAAGGTATTTTGAAGATCCTCCAGACCAGATCCAGATCTAATTTTTGGAGATGTGATAGAGAAGAAGAGGATCTCTAGATCTAGCCTGAGTGGATACTGATAGAGGCTAGGTACTTGCGTGGCTAGATTCAGAACCTTTCGCTGCTTACAGGATCATCAACGGGTAATAGGATTATCCACTTCAAGATAAATTAAATTTGATTTAATTTATCTAATTTTATTTTAATTATTAAAATAATAAGAATCAAATTTAAAACATCGTAGATCTGATCTAGATTAAAGAGAAAAAATTTAAAATATTTCTCTTGATCTGATTAGATCTGAACAAATCTGGTCTGGAAAATCTTCCTTCAGCTTACACATGAAGGATGCCGCAATCTTCAGCATCCAAAAAGAAAATTTTGAAAAGGAGCTTGCCAAACTTTGGAACAATGTGAGCGACAAGTCTTAGGCACTGACAATGAAGATCGACTTTCTTGAAGTTGATCTTAAGAAGGCAAAAGAAAAGATCCATCTCTTGGAAGGGAGCTCGCCGTGGTCCATCGATGAAGCCCAATATAATTGGGATTGGTTGAAAAAGTTCTCTCAGCTTCAGAAGCAGCTGCAAGATACTGAGGATCAGCACAATAGTTACTGGGTGACCTGGGTAGGAAAGATGTTCAGGCTTGAAAATGAGCTAAAGGCTACCAGGGATGAGGTGACCTATTTTCGGAGGAAGTTTTATAGCATTCAGTAGGCTAGATCGAGTGGCAAATCTAAGGAGCTTGCTTCTCTAAGGAGGACCGTCGGTGAGCTTTCAGAGGCTGTCAGGGTATAGAAAGCTAAAGTTTAGCAGTTGAAGCTTTAGTTGACTTGCAAGCATGGAGCCGTCATGGATGCCGAAGCTGAATCCAAAGTCCTGAGGAAGCAGCGGTGAGAACTGTTAGATATGTGTGCCCTAAAAGATAGAATTGGCTGACACTTGTTGTACACTTCTAAGGGCAAAATTATAATTTTGACTATAAATAATAAAATAAATTATTTTCTATCATAATATATATTTAGTGTCTATGATACATCCTTTGAGTTAATGGTAATGATAATTTTTATTTTCAAGAGTTCAAAATTTAAGACATGAATTTTCGTTATTAACTCAAAAAATGCTTCCGACCATAGGATCATCATGAGGATGGTGATTGGTCCAGAAGGTTGGTGTACAATCACTTCTTTATAGTAGATGAGTCTTGAGTCCATGGTGTAGATGAAGGAAATCTTGATTTCTTGATCCAGGTTCGTTCAGATCTGATCAGATCAAGAGATAAATTTCAAAAAATTTTCTCTTGATCCCAATCAGATTTTGATATATTTCAGATCTAATTCTTATTATTTTAATAAAATAAAATTAAAAGATAAATTAAATCAAATTTAATTTACCTGATTTGGGTAATCCTATTACCCTGTTGATGATCCTGTTTGCAGCGGAAGGTTCTGGATCTTAGCCATGCAAGCGCCTGACCTCTACCGATATCCACTTGGGTTGGATCTGGAGATCCTCTTCTTCTCTATCATGCCTCCAAAAATTAGATCTGGATCTGATCTGAAGGATCTTCAAAATTCTTTTTGAAGATGAGCAGTCGTCCTTTGCAGCAGCACAGGCTTCTTACTTTTGATCGCCTTTCTTTGATCTGAATCGCACCAACCAAGGTCCAAAACTCCTTTGGATGTGGAGAGCAAGGGAGAAGGTGGTTTGCTTAGAGAGGAAGGGGAGAGGCAGCCTTGGGGCGTGGGGAAACTATGATCCATCATATATGTATTTTGATGATAGGATCTATTTATAGCATAAGCTATATTCAACTCCTCTTTTTCCCAAACCAAATCCACAACCCTTTGTTGAAATCAGATCTAAATCTGATTGGTGGAAATAGAGACCCCTGGATTCCTACTTAAGAGGGTGCCTAAGATCAGTCAAAGTTGGTTCTTAGAAGAACTCTTAATTAGAATCCAAAAGGAGATGGAGTCCTGGTCCATACAAGAACTCCTAGGTTGCCTCCAAATTGGGCACACGCTAGAGGTGGCGTGCGCCCTTCTCCTTGCCAGGTTCTGGCAGGGGACAGGCCCCCACCAGCTCTCCAATAGCTGTATGAATGTGTCAAAAGTCAAAGTATCAATGGTCAACATTTGACCAGTCAAGGTAGACTCTTTGACCAAAGTCAAAGAACAAGAAATGGCAGGTGACCAAAAATGGTAGGTAATGCTTATTAAAATAAGATAACCTATTTCTAATTTAGACAACCTCCAGTCAGACCATATGAAGGCCTCTGAATGAGCACAAACTCCTTGGCTCAGACAGGACATTATTTATGATAGCAAAAGAAAGAACGTTAGTCAATCGAGTGCTAACCGATTTCCTTAACCTAATTGAATTCTCATTCAGATCAATTGAACTAGATCATTCAATTGATAATCACCAGATTCAAACCCTTATTGTGTGACCAATTAGATTCAGTTCTGTATGGTAATGGGATATGTCATGATCTCTATCATCGACATCATTGAAACTCCTTTCGATGGATCAGAACTCTTCTGATCGAATAGCTAGAATGATCGATCATCTAAATCATCTAATTTCCCAAAATCCACTAGGTGACACCTAGCAGTATATGGTGGCACCCATCAGAGCTGAATGCGAACCTCTTGGTGCAGCTACCTGTGTGATTCAGTCTTCTATCTTGAGCCCCGATCAGATTAGGGTTTAGGTGAACTCGTCAAACCCTATCTCTTCATATGATGTAATCATTCGATTCGAGTCCAATGTGAAAATCTAAATAGAAACTCTTCTATTATTTCACTCTACCATGGCCATGGGCTTTTGACTTGATTCTCAAGATTATCATAGGGCTGCTCCTCTACCACGAGGTGATAGATTCCATCTTGATGCCATCCAGTTCCTACATATGAACATGTCATAGCCAAAACATACACTCGGGTTCCATATGGTAGGAGACCGAGTTATGGTGTAGTCAAACTATAACACCCTCAAGTGAACTGCCAATGCAACCTCAGGTCAAAGAACAGATACACTACTGCAGCAACGAGTCAGTTCATTGACGAGAAGGTAGACTCCCTATGACTTATACAGAGTCGAGCTGTCTCGTGGCCGGGTGCGCGATGTCAGATGCCTCGTCTCTCAAGCCGTGTATCTGTTCCACACCATAGACTTAAACTCACTATTAAGAAGCGATTGTACCCAACCTTCGGATCAATCACCATCCTCTGGATGACCTGATCGTCATTTAGTTAACAATGATTATCATGTCTTAAATTTTCAACTCTTAAAAATATGAATTATTATATCATAACTCAAAGGATGTATCACAGACACTAAATACACATATGTGATAGAAAATAACCCATTTATTGCTTTTAGTCAAATTACAATTTGCCCTAGAAGTGTATACAATGTCACCAATTCCGGCTTCTGGACGGGTATATAATCTAACAATCTCCACCTTGTCCTAAAGCCAATTGGCTACAAGTCTAAGTCCCATCTTCTCAAGGTGGGCTTCGAACTTCTGTTGGCCCAACAGCTTTGTAAGTGGGTCTGCCACATTATCTACGGAATCGACTCTCTTGACCTCGACGTAACCCTTCTCGATTGGATCATGGTTGAGTGGTATCGCCGTTCAATATGCGGAATTCTGGTGAGACGTTGGCTCCTTAGCATGGCTATGGCGCCATTGTTCGCGCAGTATAGAGGAATGTGCATATGATGGCATTACTCCGATTTCGCAGCAAAATTCTTGTACCAGAATGTTCCTTCGCAGCTCTGAATGCACGAATATTCTGCTTCCATAGGTGGAAATTGCTTATCACCGTTTGCTTGAACTTTTCGACTGACAGCTTCCACCATTGCACACAAACAGCACTGCTAGATGTGGACTTTCGATCATCATATCGGTCATGAAATCCGAGTCTGTGTATCCCGACATTGGGGAGTTCATCTGGTACCAAAGACCAACATTAATCTTAGTTCTTCTCAAGTACTTAAGGATACATTTCACAGAAAGTCCAGTATTCTTCACCTGAATTGACTGATATCTGCTGTGACACTCACAGCATGGGCTATATCAGGTCGTGTACATAGCATGGCATACATGAGGCTCCCTATTGCAGAAGCATAAGGATCTTGCTCATGCATTCTATTTCCTCAGGTGTGCTGGGCACATCTTCTTAGAAAGATGAATACCATGTCTGAAGGGTATTAATCCCTCTTAGAGTTTTCCATACTAACCTCTTTAGTACTTCCTCTATGTACATCTCTGTGGAAAAGTCCTAGCATCCATATTCGTCTATCCCTATAGACCTTAATTCCTAGAATAAAGGATGCTTCACCTAGGTCTTTCATGGAGAAATTTCTTGGACAAACCACATCTTAACTGATGTCAACATGGGAATTTCATCTCCCAATAAGGAGGATGTCATCCACTACAATACGAGGAAGCAAACAGTGCTCCACTGACCTTTTTGAAACCATGGTTCCTCTCATTTTTGATGAAATGAAACTTTTAATCACATCATTGAAACGAGTGTTCCAATCCGAGATGCTTGCTAAGTCCATATATGACCTTTGTAGCTTGCAAAATCTTGTGATCATGCACTGGACTGTGAAACCTAATGCTATTCCATATAAGATATCTTCCTCAAGATATCCATTAGGAATGCCATTTCACATCCATTTTCCAATATTCATAATCGAAAAATAGGCTACAAAGCAAGCAATGTGCGGATGGATTTTGCATAGCTGGTGGGGAAAAGGTATCCTGATAGTCTATGCCTTCTGTTGACTATAACCTTTTGCCACCAGTCTAGCCTTGAATGTCTCCACATTCCCATCTGCACCAATCTTTCTCTTGAAGATCCATTACATCCAATAGGTACATATACTTCTGGTGGATCTACCAAGTCCAGACTTGGTTGAAGTGCATTGAGTCCAATTTCTGACTGCATTGCCTAGCCATTTCTCGGATCGCATATCTGATATTGCCTCATTGTAGGTTTGGGATCATCACCATGAGCACCATTACCTTACGAGGAACATTTTCTCTACATCCTCTGAACAATACTAAGTAACTTTCAGGGGACGGAAAACTCTTTCCGATCTACGAGGTGGAGGAGGTAGTGTTCTATTGGCTCAACCTGATTTGGTCCAATGGTCCTTAGCTCGTTCCACTTGTGAGACTTTCTCATCAAGCTTGATCTATTTTCAATGCCGCTATCTTGAAATAACTATTTTTCAAGAGAAATATGTCATGTCGACTCACAATCACATTGTGGTCTTCTGGAATGTAAAAATAGTATCCTAATGACTCTTTAGGATATCCTATGAATCGAGCTCTGAAGGACCTAAACTCTAACTTGTCCGCTTGTTGTCTTTTGATATGAGCCGGACAACCTCAAATTCTGAGATGACTCAGACTTGGTTTCTTACCATCCATATCTCATTACGTGTGGTAGGAACGATTTAGAGGGACCCTATCAGATAGCATAGATTGAAGTTAATAATGAGTGTCCCCCAAAGGAAATCAGGGAGGTCTGTGAAGCCTCATGGATCGAACCATATCCAATAGAGTCCGATTTGTTCCATTCTGAAACCCCGTTGAGTTGAGGTGTTCCTGGTGGAGTCCATTAAGAGACTATGCCATTGTCCTTGAGATAGTCTAGGAATTCTCGGCTAAGAGTATCACCTCCTCCATCTTGTTCGAAGAACCTTAATGGGTTTTCTGTTTGTTTTTCTACTTCATGTTGAATTCTTTGAACTTTTCAAAGGCTTCAGACTTTGTTCTCATAAGATACACATACCCATACCTAGACAGATCATCGATAAAGTAATGAAGTAGACAAAATTGCCTCGACCGGACATCAAATGGGCGCGCACACATCGTATGTACTAGGCAAGGAATCTGTGGCCCTTCCAGTCCTACAAAAGGAGTTTAGTCATTTGCCTTGAAGACGGACTTCATAAGTTGGATATGCTCAGAAGTCACGGACTCAATAGTCCATTTTTCTCCAATTTGTTGATCCTATCTTCTGCTATATGACTTAATCTCAAGTGCCATAGATTCATTGTTCATTTGGACATTCCCTAGTTGTTTGGCATTCCCGTTTTGCTCGATGTAGAACAGTACATCAATATGTAGCTGAAAAGACCATAATATGGAAAGCATTGCAATTTTATTTCTTTCATAAAGAATATACAATGGTCCTTAAAAGAAGGTGATCACATAACCTTCTCTATGTAACATGAAACAGAAATCAATCCTGCTAGCTGCAGGCACAAAAACAGGTCTTTCAAAACTAAGTCTAAATCAGATGGTAATCGAAGAGATGTATGTTCCCACGGCTACTGCGCAACTCTTGCTCCATATCCAACGCATAGGATCATGTCTCCATCCCTCAGCCTCCTCTATCCTCAAGATCCTGCATGGAAGTGCACAGATGGCACATAGAACCAGAGTCAAGCACCCAACTGGATGTAGAGAATTCGTAAGGTTAGACTCAATAACGAGCATACTCCAGAAGGACCTTCCTTCTGTTCTTCAGGGTGCCAGGTAAGTAGGCAGTTCCGGTTCCACATGGCCGTCGCTATTGCAATGGAAACCCTTCCTTTGACATCGGCCTCTCTTCTTCGGCTCTGCCTTCTTCTTCGTTTGATCCTTCCACCATTTGCTTTTTTACAGACTTTTTTTCTTTCCAGAAGACTTCTTTTGAAGAAGAATCCATTCCATAGCAAGACTGAGCCTTTAGAACCTTTCATAGAAAGCTCATCGGTACCAGCATATCATTAATTCGACTAAGGAATTCTAAAGTTTATGCATTGGTAATTCATGATGATTGTCCATATGATCAGTCAAGGATTGCCGATGATATCATTCTGCAGTCCAAGTCCAACTTCACATCGAGCTTCTCCAAGCTCTCCATGTCCTTGATCATTGTCAGATAGTATCTTGGACTGACTGCCCATCATGCATCTTAGCCTTAAAAAATCATTTTGTGACTTGATATTTGGCGCGATCTGTTCACAAACATTCCTACAGGTGAGCCAACATTTGCAGGCAGTCCCAATATTTCATGTTGGCGCTGGACTCATCATGATATCGAGCCCAACATTAATATCTGGCCTTATTATTCGTCAATCCATTTTTTCAAAGATGCTCTCTGTTCAACAGATAGACGGGCTGGTAAGTGGGAGTGTCCTAGTCAAAACAGGTTAACTTCTCGAAAGCCAAAACAATTTGTATTTCCTAAGCCAATCTTTATAATTGGTCCAGTCAGTCTATGTGTCTAGGATACGTGCCAATGGTGGACGCGAACATTTTTTTGTAAGAGTATAAAGATTCTAGTTAGATACTGTAATTTTGACTTAATCAATTTTTAGGGATTTACTATTTAAACAAAATTAGCTCCCACTATTTTCTCGGATCCCTACACTACTTCTGTAGAGATGCGAAAATCTCCACGATTTATGATTCTAGTGGTGGTGCGCGGTCTCACCAACCGACTCATCACCTCAACTAACAGTTATTGGTAATATGTTAGCCAATGAGTGAACAAACTCTGGTTCAATGATTCTCTAATATGGTGCATCCAAACTTGGTTGTTATTACATATGAACATCATCCGTTTCGGAATATGATCCACTCCTTAGTTAAGTCAGACCCACCATTTGCACTAGACTGGGTTCCTAATTGAGTCCCTCACGTATCCGAATATTGAGCCCAACTCATCCTCCAGCCTATAGGCATCCAATGCCTAATAGACATGTTGCATCTTTTCGGTGCAACTGAGCACTGTATCCAGTCGAAACAATCAACCCGGAAAGGGTCCGCACATCTACAATGGTGGAAGACCTCAGACCTTTAATCTTTTCTTAGGGAGAATTGATTCAGGTCTCATTAAACTAGACTTGTCATAGTCATAACAATTATGACTAACCTAGTGGCATGGGTTAGCTCGGATTATTGACCACCTCAGATCAGAACTGTGTCAACAGATATGGCCAGGTAAGTGAGATCGGTGGAAGGAATATGCCATTAACTCGTACAAGAACGCATTCAGGTCGAGTAGCTTCCAATTAAAAACCAGTCGGTCGTATGTGCCAAACTTACCTTAGACACCAAATTGTTGAGCCAGAACCAATTGGGTTAGCCTACAATCCAGACTCTAACCTCTGAGCCTAATTAGGTCTTGCTTGATCGTGACTCGATCTTGACCCAGACTTAATCCTATTAGGCTGGTCAATTTAAGCATTGTTGATCCCATCTAACCAACTCTTGATTCGGTTTGATCAACCGCTTAGACCTAATTGAGCTACCCAAGCCCGAACCCAGTATTATGAATATGTCTTAGATCTGAAATTCTCAATTTTAGACCTAATTAATATTCCATAATCTTAATTCTTAATTAAGTAGGGTTCATAAACAAAATATGCACAATAAATCCTAGGGTTTCAGGATCTAGGGTTTTGCAGAAAGTAAGTTTTGGGTTTCTGATTAAGGACGAACACGCAGCACCCCTACACATCATAAGAACACCCCATCGAATGGGAAGAGAGGGCCTTTAAACCCTTCTTCGTTCTTATGACCGGACGGCCAAGAGGAACGCCTTAATCAGGAACATGTGCAATACTACAAAACAGTTTAGATCTATATCATATATCTCATATACAAATTAGATCTAATCATGGCATATTTTGCATACATCTCATGTATCAAATCATGCATATTTTTCAGATCTAAATTATCTCATAATAATCTAAAAAATTAGATTTAAATTGATCTAATCAAAATAAATTCTAATCTAGACAATTATGTAGAACTATTCTACAACTAGTCTAGACATGCATCAATCATATCTCATATGATATTTAAAATTAAATAATTTTTATTTGCTATTTTTTAGATGTTATTATAACACTTATAATATCAAAAAATAGTAAATAAAAAGATCTAAAATATGATTTAATCAGATTAAATCAAAACATGCAAGACTATTCTATAGAACTATTCTATTTTAGAACTAGTCATGCATATCTTCTAATCTTAGATCCAAATCATTTAATTTTAATTTTTTTCTGATTTTCAGATCTGATCACATCTCATGTGACATCTAAAATCACTTTATTTTTAATTAAAATAAAATTAAAATTCAGATCTAAACAATTTTAGAACCTTGGCTCTGATACCAGTTGAAGGGAAAATCCTGATTTTCCCGGTCCAGGTTCGTTCAGATCTGATCAGATCAAGAGATATATTTCAAAAAAATTTTTCTCTTGATCTAATCAGATCTTGATATATTTTAGATCTGATTCTTATTATTTTAATAAATAAAATAAAAAAGATAAATTAAATCAAATTTAATTTACCTGATTTGGGTAATCCTATTACCCTGTGATGATCCTGATTGCAGCGGAAGGTTCTGGATCTAGCCACGCAAGTGCCTGGCCTCTACCGGTATCCACTCGGGTTGGATCTGGAGATCCTCTTCTTCTCTATCACATCTCCAAAAATTCAGATCTGGATCTGATCTGGAGGATCTTCAAAACTCTTTTGAAGATCAGCAGTCGTCCTTTTGCAGCAGCGCAGCCTTCTAGCTTTTGATCGCCTTTCCTTGATCTGAATCGCACCAACCAAGTCCAAAACACTTTTGGACGTGGAGAGGCAAGGGGAGAAGAGACTATGGCATGGAGGAAGGAGGGGAGAGGCAGCCTTGGGGCATGGGGAAATCTCAATTCAATTTACTTAGAATTAGGGTTGGGCGCAGGGTCTTATTTATAGACCTCTTGTGATCCAACTCCTCTTCTTCCCAACCAATCACAACCCTTTGTGAAATCAGATCTAAATCTGATTGGTGGGAATAGAGTCCCCTGGATTCCTCCTTAGAGGGTGCCTAAGACCAGTCAAAGTTGGATTCTTAGTAGAGAACTCTAATTGGAATCCAAAAAGGGAGATGGAGTCCTTGTCCAACAAGGACTCCTAGGCGCCTCCAACTTGGGCACACGCCACCCTTGGCGTGCGCCCTTCTCCTTGCCAGGTTCTGGCAGGGGGACAAGGCCCCCACCAGCTCTCCAATAGGTGCATGACATGTGGTCAAAAGTCAAAGGGTCAATGGTCAACGTTTGACCAGTCAAAGGTAGACTTTTGACCAAAGTCAAAGAACAAGAAATGGCAGGTGACCAAAAATGGCAGGTAATGTCTTACAAAATAAGACAACCTTTTCTGACTTGGACAACCTCCAGTCAGACCATATGAAGGCCTCTGATTGAGCACAAACTCCTTTGGCTCAGTCAGGACAACTTATTTATGATAGCAAAAGAAGAACGTTAGGTTCAATCGAGTGCTAGCACGATTTCCTTGAACCTAATTGAATCTCATTCAGATCAATTGAACTAGATCAGTTCAATTGATGATCACCAGATTCAAACCCTTGTTTGTGTGACCCAGTTAGGTTCAGTTCTGTATGGTAATGGGATATGTCATGATCTCTATCATCGACATCATCGAAACTCCTTTCGATGGATCAGAACTCTTCTGATTCGAACAGCTAGAATGATCGATCATCTAAATCATTCTAATTGCTCCCAAAATCCACCAGTGACACCTAGCAGTATATGGTGGCAACCCATCAGAGCTGAATGCGAACCTCTTGGTGCAGCTACCTGTGTGATTAAGTTCTTCTATCTTGAGCCCCGATCAGATTAGGGTTAAGGTGAACTCGTCAAACCCTAGTCTCTGTCATATGATGTAATCATTCGATTCGAGTCCAATGTGAAAATCTAAATAGAAACTCTTTCTATTATTTCACTCTCTGCCATGGCCATGGCTTCTGGACTTGATTCTCATGATTCATCATAGGGCTGCTCCTCTACCACCGAGGTAGATAGATTCCATCTTGATGCAATCCAGTTCCTACAATGAACATGCTATAGCCAACATACACCTCAGGGTTCCATATGGCTAGGAGACCGAGTAATGGTGTAGTCAAACTATAACACCCTCAAGGTGAACTGCCGATGCACCTCAGGTCAAAGAACCAGACACACTACTGCAGCATCGAGTCAGTCATTGACGAGAAGGTAGACTCCCTAATGACTACTCGAGGTGGTCACGCTCAGTGCCCTCGTTCTCTAACGAGTACCTGTACTCTCGCTCCGGTGTCTCCACACCGTAGACTCAAGACTCATCTACTAAAGAGAAGCGATTGTACACCAACCTTCCGGATCAATCACCATCCTCGTGATGATCCTATGGTCGGGAGCATTTTATGAGTTAATAATGATTATTCATGTCTTAAATTTTCAACTCTTGAAAATATGAATTATCATTACCATTAACTCAAAGGATGTATCACAGACACTAAATACACATATGTGATAGAAAATAACCCATTTTATTAATTATAGTCAAAATTATAATTTTGCCCCTAGAAGTGTATTACAAGTGTCAGCCAATTCTGGCTTCTAGGGCACATATATCTAACAACCCTGAGTGTATTGTTATAGCATCTCTTATAGGAAACTGCGATAGCATCACCATACTGGAATCTGAGGTGTATGTTGGCTATAGCATGTTCATTGTAGGAACTGGATTGCATCAAGATGGAATCTATCTACCTCGGTGGTAGAGGAGCAGCCCTATGATGATCATGAGAATCAAGTCCAGAAGTCCATGGCCATGGCAGAGTGAAATAATAGAAAGAGTTTCTATTTAGAGATTTTCACATCGGACTTGAATCGAATGATTACATCATATGACAGAGACTAGGGGTTTGACGAGTTCACCTTAACCCTAATCTGATCGGGGCTCAAGATAGAAGAACTTAATCACACAGGTAGCTGCACCAAGAGGTTCGCATTCAGCTCTGATGGGTTGCCACCATATACTGCTAGGTGTCACTGGTGGATTTGGGAGCAATTAGAATGATTTTAGATGATCGATCATTCTAGCTGTTCGAATCAGAAGAGTTCTGATCCATCGAAAGGAGTTTCGATGATGTCGATGATAGAGATCATGACATATCCCATTACCATATAGAACTGAACCTAACTGGGTCACACAAACAAGGGTTTGAATCTGGTGATCATCAATTGAACTGATCTAGTTCAATTGATCTGAATGAGATTCAATTAGGTTCAAGGAAATCGTGCTAGCACACTCGATTGAACCTAACGTTCTTCTTTTACTATCAATAAATAAGTTGTCCTGACTGAGCCAAAGGAGTTTGTGCTCAATCAGAGGCCTTCTTTACTTGATCTGGAGAGTTGTCCAGTCAAAAGGAGGTTGTCTTATTTTGTAAGACATTACCTGCCATTTTGGTCACCTGCCATTTCTTGTTCTTTGACTTTGGTCAAAAGTTGACCTTTGACACTTGTTGACCATTGTGTTCATGCACCTATTGGAGAGCTGGTGGGGGCTTGTCCCCCTTGCCAGAACCTGGCAAGGAAGAGGGGCACATGCCCTAGGCGTGTGCCCAAGTTAGGAGGCCTAGGAGTCCCTGTTGGACAAGGGACTCCATCTCCTTTTGGATTCCAATTAGAGTTCTAAAGAACTCCTTGACCACTCTTGACTGGTCTTAAGGGAGGGGCCCATCTAAGGAGGAATCCAGGGGATTCTATTCCACCAATCAGATTTAGATCTGATTTCACAAAGAGTTGTGATTGGTTGGAGAAGAGGAGTTGGATGGACACAGCAGGTCTATAAATAAGACCCTGCGCCCAACCCTAATTTGAATAGGATTTCCCCATGCCATGCCAAGGCTGCCTCCCCTCTCTCCTCCATGCCATACCTCTTCTCCCTCTCCTCCACACGTCCAAAGGAGTTTTGGATTTGGTTGGTGCGATTCCAGATCAAGAAAAAGGATCGAAAGAAAGCTAGAAGGCTGCACTGCTGCAAAGGAACTGCTGATCTTCAAAAGAGTTTTGAAGATCCTCCAGATCAGATCCAGATCTGATTTTTGGAGATGATAGAGAAGAAGAGGATCCAGATCCCCGAGTGGATACCGGTAGAGGCCAGGCGCTTGCGTGGCTAGATCCAGAACCTTCCATACAGGATCATCAAGGATAATAGGATTACCCAAATCAAATTAAATTTGATTTAATTTATCTTATTTTATTTTATTTATTAAATAATAAAATTAGATCTAAAATATCAGATCAAAAAAAAATTTTAAAATATATCTTGATCTGATCAGATCTGAACGAACCTGGACCAAAATCAGGATTTTCCTTCAACTGGTATCAGAGCCTTTCTAAATTTTAGATCTAATTTTAATTTATTTTAATTAAATTTTTTTGATCAGATCTGAAATTAAAAAATTAAAATTAAATGATTTGGATCTAAGATTAGAAAATATGCATGACTAGTTCTAAAATAGAATAGTTCTATAGAATAGTCTTGCATGTTTTTTTAATTTAATTTGATTAAATCATATTTTAGATCTATTTATTTACTATTTTTTGATATTATAAGTATTATAATAACATCTAAAAAATAGCAAATAAAAATTATTTAATTTTAAATATCATATGAGATATGATTGATGCATGTCTAGACTAGTTGTAGAATAGTTCTACATA
This sequence comes from Cocos nucifera, assembly GCA_006176705.1. NCBI lineage: Eukaryota > Viridiplantae > Streptophyta > Magnoliopsida > Arecales > Arecaceae > Cocos > Cocos nucifera. The sequence continues at coordinate 25,981 of QRFJ01002133.1, read as the reverse complement.
ATTATCTAGATTAGAATTTATTTTGATTAGATCAATTTAAATCTAATTTTTTAGATTATTATGAGATAATTTAGATCTGAAAATATGCATGATTCGATACATGAGATGTATGCAAAATATGCCATGATTAGATCTAATTTGTATATGAGATATATGATATAGATCTAAACTGTTTTGTAGTATTGCATGTTCCTGATTAAGGCGTTCCTCTTGGCCGTCCGGTCATAAGAACGAAGAAGGGTTTAAAGGCCCTCTCTCTTCCCATTCGATGGGGTGTTCTTATGATGTGTAGGGGTGCTGCGTGTTCGTCCTTAATCAGAAACCCAAAACTTACTTTCTGCAAAACCCTAGATCCTGAAACCCTAGGATTTATTGTGCATATTTTGTTTATGAACCCTACTTAATTAAAGAATTAAGATTATGGAAATATTAATTAGGTCTAAAATTGAGAATTTTAGATCTAAGACATATTCATAATACTGGGTTCGGGCTTGGGTAGCTCAATTAGGTCTAAGCGGTTGATCAAACCGAATCAAGAGTTGGTTAGATGGGATCAACAATGCTTAAATTGACCAGCCTAATAGGATTAAGTCTGGGTCAAGATCGAGTCACGATCAAGCAAGACCTAATTAGGCTCAGAGGTTAGAGTCTGGATTGTAGGCTAACCCAATTGGTTCTGGACTCAACAATTTGGTGTCTAAGGTAAGTTTGGCACATACGACCGACTGGATTTTTAATTGGAAGCTACTCGACCTGAATGCGTTCTTGTACGAGTTAATGGCATATTCCTTCCACCGGTCTCACTTACCTGGCCATATCTGTTGACACAGTTCTGATCTGAGGTGGTCAATAATCCGAGCTAACCCATGCCACTAGGTTAGTCATAATTGTTATGACTATGACAAGTCTAGTTTAATGAGACCTGAATCAATTCTCCCTAAGAAAAGATTAAGTCTGAGGTCTTCCACCATTGTAGATGTGCGGGCCCTTCCCGGGGTTGATTGTTCTCGGCTGGATACAGTGGCTCAGTTGCACCGGGAAGATGCAACCATGTCTATTAGGCATTGGATGCTATGGGCTGGAGGATGAGTTGGGCTCAATATTTTTGGATACGGTGAGAGACTCAATTAGGAAACCCAGTCTATGCAAATGGTGGGTCTGACTTAACTAAGGAGTGGATCAATATTTCGGATACGGTGAGATTCATGAATTAGAGACCAAGTTTGGGTGCACCATGATTAGAGAATCATTGAACAAGAGTTGTTCACTCATTGGCTAACCCATCACCAATAACTGTTAGGTGAGGTGATGAGTCAGTTGGTGAGACCGCACCACCCACTAGAAATCATTAATCATGGAGATTTTTTGCATCTCTACAGAGGGAGTGTAGGGATCCGAGAAAATAGTGGGAGCTAATTTGTTTAAAAATAAAATTCCCTAAATAAATTGGTCAAGTCAATAATTACAGTATCTAACTAGAATCTTTGACTCTCTACAGGAAAAATGTCTGCGTCCAACCCATTGGCACGTATCCTGGACACACATAGACTGACTGGACCCAATTATAAAGATTGGCTCAGGAACTACAAAATAGTTTTGGGTTCGAGAAGTTAACCCATGTATTGGACCAGGACCCTCCCACCTTACCAGCCCGTCCATCCACTGAACAGAGAGCGTCTCTGGAAAAAATGGATAGACGAAGATAATAAGGCCAGATATTACATGTTGGGCTCGATGTCTGATGAGCTCCAGCGCCAACATGAAGATATCGGGACTGCTCGCCAAATGTTGGCTCACCTGCAGGAGATGTTTGGTGAACAGAGTCGCGCAGCCAAATATCAAGTCACGAAATGACTTTTTAAGGCTAAGATGCGTGATGGGCAGTCAGTCCAAGATCACTGTCTGACAATGATCAAGGACATGGAAGAGCTTGAGAAGCTCGGTGTGAAGTTAGACTTGGATCTGCAGAATGATATTATTCTGCAATCCTTGACTGATGCATATGGGCAATTCATCATGAATTACCACATGCATAAACTTCAAAATTCCTTGGCCGAATTAATGAATATGCTGGTTACCGCTGAGCTTTCTATGAAAGGTTCTAAAGGCTCAGTTCTTGCTATGGAACGGACTTCTTCCAAAAGAAAGTCTTATGGAAAGAAAAAGAAGTCTGTGAAAAAGCAAAAGGTGGAAGGAGCAAAGAAGAAGAAGGCAGAGCCGAAGAAAAAGGCCGATGTCAAAGGAAAAGTGTTTCCATTGCAACAGCGACGGCCATTGGAAGCGGAACTGCCCTACTTACCTGGCCACCCTGAAGAACAAGAAGGAAGGTCCTTCTGGAGGTATGCTCGTTATTGAGTCTAACCTTACGGTTTCTTCTGCATCCAGTTGGGTGCTTGACTCTGGTTCTAGTGCTCATCTGTGCACTTCCATGCAGGGTCTTGAGGATAGCAGGAGGCTGAGGGATGGAGACATGATCCTACGCATCGGTAATGGAGCAAGAGTTGCTGCAGTAGCCGTGGGAACATACCCTCTTCGATTACCATCTGGTTTAGACTTAGTTTTGAAAGACTGTTATTATGTGCCTGCAGCTAGCAGGAATTTGATTTCTGTTTCATGCTTAGCACAAGAAGGCTATGTGATTACCTTCTTTAAGGACCATTGTAACATTCTTTATGAAAGAAATAAAATTGCAAATGGTTTCCTTATTAATGGTCTTTATCAGCTACATATTGATGTACCTATTCTAACTATCGAGCAAAACGTGAATGCCAAACGACCTAGGGATAGTCCAAACGATAGATATCTATGGCACCTGAGATTAGGTCATATAGCAGAAGATAGGATCAACAAATTGGAGAAAAATGGGCTATTGAGTCCATTGACTTTCCGAGTCATATCCAACTTGTGAATCTTGTCTTCAAGGCAAAATGACTAAACTCCCTTTTGTTGGACATGGGGAGAGGGCCACAGATCTCCTTGCCCTAGTACATACTGATGTGTGCGGCCCATTTGATGTGCCGGCTAGAGGCAATTTTGTCTACTTCATTACCTTTACCGATGATCTGTCTAGGTATGGGTATGTGTATCTTATGAGACACAAGTCTGAAGCTTTTGAAAAGTTCAAAGAATTCAGACATGAAGTAGAAAAACAAACTGAAAAACCCATTAAGGTTCTTCGATCAGATCGAGGAGGTGAATACCTTAGCCGAGAATTCCTAGACTATCTCAAGGAAAATGGCATAGTCTCTCAATGGACTCCACCAGGAACACCTCAACTCAATGGGGGTTTCAGAATGGAGAAATCGGACTCTATTGGATATGGTTCGATCCATGATGAGCTTCACAGACCTCCCTGATTTTCTTTGGGGACATTCATTGTTAACTTCAATTTATCTACTGAATAGGGTTCCCTCTAAAACCGTTCCTACCACACCGTATGAGATATGGCACGGTAAGAAACCAAGTCTGAGTCATCTCAGAATTTGGGGTTGTCCGGCTCATGTCAAAAGACAACAAGCGGACAAGTTAGAGTTTAGGTCCTTTAGAGCTCGATTCATAGGATATCCTAAAGAGTCATTAGGATACTATTTCTACATTCCAGAAGACCACAATGTGATTGTGAGTCGACATGCCATCTTTCTTGAAAAATAGTTTATTCAAGATAGCGGCATTGGAAAGCAGATTAAGCTTGATGAGGAAGTCTCACAAGTACAACGAGCTAAGGACCAATTGGAACCAAATCAGGTTGAGCCAATAAGAACACTACCTCCTCCACCTCGTAGATCGGAAAGAGTTTTCCGTCCCCCTGAAAGATACTTAGGTATTATTTCAGAGGAAGTAGAGAAAATGTTCCTCGTAGGTAATGGTGCTCATGGTGATGATCCCAAAACCTACAACGAGGCGATATCAGATATCGACTCCGAGAAATGGCTAGAGGCAATGCAGTCAGAAATTGACTCGATGCACTCAAACCAAGTCTGGACCTTGGTAGATCCACCAGAAGGTATAGTACCTATTGGGTGTAAATGGATCTTCAAGAGAAAGATTGGTGCAGATGGGAATGTGGAGACATTCAAGGCTAGACTAGTGGCAAAAGGTTATAGTCAACGCGAAGGCATTGACTATCAGGATACCTTTTCCCAGTGGCTATGCTAAAATCCATCCGCACATTGCTTGCCGTTGCAGCCTATTTCGATTATGAAATATGGCAAATGGACGTGAAAAATGGCATTCTTAAATGGATATCTTGAGGAAGATATCTATATGGAACAGCCGCTAGGTTTCACATCCAGTGATACTGATCACAAGGTTTGCAAGCTGCAAAGGTCCATATATGGACTTAAGCAAGCATCTCGGAGCTGGAACACTCGTTTCAATGATGTGATCAAAAAGTTTGGTTTCATCAAAAATGAAGAGGAACCATGTGTTTTCAAAAAAGGTCAGTGGGAGCGCTGTTGTCTTCCTCGTATTGTACGTGGATGACATCCTCCTTATTGGGAATGATATTCCCATGATGACAACAGTCAAATTATGGTTGTCCAAGGAATTCTCCATGAAAGACCTAGGTGAAGCATCCTTTATTCTAGGAATTAAGGTCTATAGGGATAGACCGAATAGGATGCTAGGACTTTCACAGAAGATGTACATAGAGAAAGTACTAAAGAGGTTTAGTATGGAAAACTCTAAGAGGGGATTAATACCCTTCAGACATGGTATTCATCTTTCCAAGAAGATGTGCCCTAGCACACCTGAGGAAATAGAACGCATGAGCAAGATCCCTTATGCTTCTGCAATAGGGAGCCTCATGTATGCCATGCTATGTACACGACCTGATATAGCCCATGCTGTGAGTGTCACAAGCAGATATCAGTCAAATCCAGGTGAAGAACACTGGACTTCTGTGAAATGTATCCTTAAGTACTTGAGAAGAACTAAGGATATATGATGTTGGTCTTTGGTAATGGAGAACTCCAAGTCCAGGGATACACAGACTCGGATTTCATGTCCGATATAGATGATCGAAAGTCGACATCTGGAGTCTGTTTGTGTGCAATGGTGGTGCTGTCAGCTGGAAGAGTTCCAAGAAAATGATGATAGCAGATTCCACCATGGAAGCAGAATATATCGCTGCATCAGAGGCTGCGAAGGAAGCATTCTGGTACAAGAAGTTTGCTGCAGAAATTGGAGTAATGCCATCAGATGCCATTCCTCTATACTGCGACAAACAATGGCGCCATAGCCCTTGCTAAGGAGCCGAGGTCTCACCAAAAATCCAAGCACATTGAGCGGCGATACCACCTCATCCGCGATTACCTCGAGAAGGGTTACGTCGAGGTCAAGAGAGTCAACTCCACAGATAATGTGGCAGACCCACTTTACTAAAGCCAGAATTGCTGGACCAAGCAAGAAGATCTGAATGTCCCATCTTGTAAGAAGATGTGGATCTAATTGATGATTGACACACTCGGAGCGAGAGTACAGGTACTCGTTAGAGAACGAGGGCACTGAGCGTGACCACCTCGAGTAGTCATTAGGAAGTCTACCTTCTCGTCAATGACTGACTCGATGCTGCAGTAGTGTGTCTGGTTCTTTGACCTGAGGTGCATCGGCAGTTCACCTTGAGGGTGTTATAGTTTGACTACACCATTACTCGGTCTCCTAGCCATATGGAAACCCTGAGGTGTATGTTGGCTATAGCATGTTCATTGTAGGAACTGGATTGCATCAAGATGGAATCTATCTACCTCGGTGGTAGAGGAGCAGCCCTATGATGATCATGAGAATCAAGTCCAGAAGCCCATGGCCATGGCAGAGTGAAATAATAGAAAGAGTTTCTATTTAGATTTTCACATCGGACTTGAATCGAATGATTACATCATATGACAGAAACTAGGGTTTGACGAGTTCACCTTAACCCTAATCTGATCGGGGCTCAAGATAGAAGAACTTAATCACACAGGTAGCTGCACCAAGAGGTTCGCATTTTCAGCTCTGATGGGTTGCCACCATATACTGCTAGGTGTCACTGGTGGATTTTGGGAGCAATTAGAATGATTTAGATGATCGATCATTCTAGCTGTTCGAATCAGAAGAGTTCTGATCCATCGAAAGGAGTTTCGATGATGTCGATGATAGAGATCATGACATATCCCATTACCATACAGAACTGAACCTAACTGGGTCACACAAACAAGGGTTTGAATCTGGTGATCATCAATTGAACTGATCCAGTTCAATTGATCTGAATGAGATTCAATTAGGTTCAAGAAAATCGTGCTAGCACTCGATTGAACCTAACGTTCTTCTTTTACTATCATAAATAAGTTGTCCTGACTGAGCCAAAGGAGTTTGTGCTCAATCAGAGGCCTTCATATGGTCTGACTGGAGGTTGTCCAAGTCAGAAAAGGTTGTCTTATTTTGTAAGACAATACCTGCCATTTTTGGTCACCTGCCATTTCTTTCTTTGACTTTGGTCAAAAGTTGACCTTTGACACTTGACATTGACCATTGTCTTGCACCCATTGAGAGCACATGGAGCTTGTCCCCTTGCCAGAAAGAGCAAGGAGGGGGTGCATGCCAAGGAAGGCGTGCGCCCAAGAAGGGCGCCTAGGAGTCCCAACAGAGGGACTCCAGGTCTCCTTTTTGGAATCCAAACTAGAGTTCCAAAGGACTTTGCTTTGACCAGTCTTTGCCACTAATGGTCTTAGAGGGGCACTCATAAGGAGGAATCCAGGGATCTCTATTCCCACCAATCAGATTTAGATCTGATTCATGAAGAGACATGATTAGTTGGGATGATTGGACTTGGTCAGCAGTCTATATAAACCCTATCTACGCCTAGCTGAAGAGGTTCTCCCTTCCCATGCCACATAGCCTCTCTCTCCTCCTACCTCTTGGGGCTTGGGTTGGTGGTCAGGCAAAAAAAAGAAAGGAGAAGGAACTGCAAGAGACGACATCGGATCTTCAAAAGTTATTTTGAAGACCTTCAAGATCAAATCTAGATCTGATCTTTGGAAAAAAGATTAAGAAGGAGGAGATATCCAAATTCTGCCCGAGCGGATATTGGTAGTGGTCAGAAGATTGCATAGCTACATCCAGAACCTCAGGCAATCAGCAGGATCATCACAGGATAATAAGATTGTCCTAGAACAAGGTATAAATTAAAACTTATTTAATTTTATTTTATTTTATTTTATTAGATCCGTCAAATTAGATCTAAAAAGTATCAGATCTGATTTAGATCTAAGAAATTTTTTTTTGAAATATTCCTCTTGATCAAATTAGAACTGAACGAACCTGATCCGAAAAATAGTTTTTTTCCTTCAAGAACTCGAGGCCAAATTTGAGTACACCAATAGAATGTATATCAACGGCCTGTATAAGAAGAAGGAGCTTGAGGAGGAGATCTTTAGACTAAAGGAAGCTTTGGTGATGGCTGGAGCCGATAGTCCAAAGTCTGAAGAGCCCAGGCCGCCTTAGGACTTCACCTCCTTTCTTTTTTCTTTATGTAATCAGTTTCATTGATCTTTATTCCATTTGTAATGCATTTGTTCTTTCACATAGTTGGTCCTTGCCGACCTTCATATCACTTGTAGTGTGCTAGCTATGTAATTGATCTTATTAACTTTTATTTTGCAATGAACACAACTCCATGATGAAATGGTATCTCTCTCTCTCTCTCTCTCTCTCTCTCTCTCTCTCTCTTTTGCTGTCATCTCTTATAGACGTGATTTTGGATGCCTCATTTTTTTCTTTGTTTCTAATGAGATGCTTGTCATAGATGTCGGGTTAGAGGTCCATTCCATGGATCAGGTTGGGGTTTTACCTTTGGCATTTGGAGTGGCCCTAGCGGGATGTGCACGATAGTCGTTAGTATGGCCTTGGCCTCTTCCTTGTTTTCAATTAGCGAGGCCTCGACCTTCCACCATTTGCATGATCATAGAGGTTCATCGGGTCTATCGGCAGGATCTCTTCTCTCATCTCATTTTGCTTTAACGATGCCTTTGACTTTGCTCATGTTAGGATGAGGTTCTCCTCTTATTTCTAGCATATCGTAGGGGCACATTAGGGCTGTTGGTAGGGCCTCTCCCTTCATCTCATCTTTGTTTAATGAGGCCTTCAACTTTGCTTATGTTCGGACAAGATTCTCCTCCTATTTCTAACGGACTATAGGGGCACATTAGGACGTTGTAGGCCTTTCTCCTCTCATCTTAGTTCAACGAGGCTTGACTTTGCTGATTTAGGATGAGGTTCTCCTCCTGTTCCTAATGACTGTAGGGCACATTAACCATTGGTAGGGCCTCTCCGCTCATCTGTCTAGTTCAATGAAGCTTCGATTTTTCTCATGCTAGGATGAGGTTCTCCTCCTATTCCTGATGGACTGTAGGGGTACATTAGGGCCATTAGTAGGGCCTCTTTTCTCATCTCGTCTTAATTCAGTGAAACTTTCAACTTTGCTCACGCTAGGATGAGGTTTTTCTCCTATTCCTAACGGGTTGTAGGAGCATATTAGTGCCGCTGGTAGGGCCTCTCCTCTCATCTTATCTTAATTAAACAAGGCCTTCGACTTTGCTCATGCTAGGATGAGGTTCTCCTCCTATTTCTAATGGACTGCAGGATCACATTAGGGCCGTTGGTAGGGCTTCTCTCCTTATCTTGTCTTAATTAAATGAGGTCTTCGACTTTACTCACATCAGGACGAGGTTCTTCTCCTATCCCTAATGGGCTATAGGGGCACGTTAGGGCCGTTGGCAGGGCCTTTTCCCTCATCTCATCTTAATCTAACGAGACCTTTGACTTTGTTCACGTCAAGATGAGGTTCTTCTCTTATTTCTAATGGGCCATTTTAGGTTGATTCTTAGGTTTTCTGAATTCCAAGGCTGCGAAAGTGTTGCTCCTCCGAGCTCCTTCAAGAGATAAGTTTTGGGCCGGATGACATCCTCTACTTTATATGAATCTTCCCAATTTAGGGTGAGCTTTCCTTGATTCTGATGTTGCAAAATGGATGCTCGTCGAAGCACCAAGTCCTCCACCTTGAATGCTTTGCTTTTTATATTGGAATTATAGTATTTGGCTATTCTTCATCTATAGGCTGCTATCCGAACTTGGGCTTTTTCTCTTTTTTCTCTAGTAGATCGAGGTTGATTCTGAGGTCTTGTGAGTTATATTGCACATTGAAGGCCACAACCCATACTGATGAAAGTTTAAGCTCGATTGGGATGACTGCCTCAATTCTAAAGGCCAAGGCTAAAATTATTGAAGGTCGAAGTCAAGTTCTTTACTTTCTCAAGATATTTCATCATACTTTCCTCCTAAGCTTCATAGCTACTGCTAACCTGTCCGACCATCAGTTGAAAATCACTGAACACTTGGGCCGGTCTGCCTGCAACTCTTTTTCTATTTTCAACCCAACGATCAGAGCTTCATATTCAGCCCCATTATTAGTTATAGGGATATTGAAGCGCAGCGCATATTTGGCAATGACTCCCTCAGGGTTAACCATGACCATGGATGAAACATCCATGTACAAGGCCCAAAAATTTTCAAGATGGTCAGCACTCTCTTCGAGGGGGTTCGATTGCAACCACGGGATGCTAGTTTTATTCTTTTCAAGCTTGGCTTCATCTGGAATGGTGCATTCCACTACAAAATCTACTAATATCTAGGCTTTGATCGACGACCGACGTTTATAATTGACGTCAAATTTTATAAGCTCGATTGCCAATTTCATGATTCTTTCGAAGGCATCCGTTCGATGAAGAACTGCTTTAATTGGTTAATCCATGAGGACAGTTATGGTGTGCCCTTGAAAGCAAGATTGGATTCTTTTGGTGGCAATTAGAAAAGAGTAAGTCAATTATTCTAATTTAGAGTACCTGGTCTCTGCATCCCTCAGGACCCGACTTATGTAGTAGACCGACCACTGTGCTTTTGCCTCCTCCTTGACCAGGACTGCTGCCAGGGCTACCAGAGAGACTGCTAGATATAAGAATAATTCTTCTTTGAGCTCAGGCTTTGCCAGTAGTGGAGGTGAGTCGAGATAGTTTTTGAGCTCCTCAAACACCTATTGGCATTCTATCATCCAGCAGAAGTTCTTTGGTTGCTTGAGAATTTGGAAGAAGGGCATGCATCACTCGATCGATCTCAAGATGAAGCAATTTAGGAATGCTACTTTTTCAGTCAGGCACTGAACTTTTTTAATTATTTTTGGAGCAGTCATTTCTTGAATAGCCTAATTCTTTTTTGGATTCACTGCAATCCTGCACCTTGATACCATGAATCCTAAAAACCTCTCCAAGGTCACATCGAAGGCACACTTGATTGGGTTCAGCTTCATCTTGTACTTCTTAAGTGCGTTAAAGGTCTCTTCGAGGTCAACAATGTGGTTTGTTGAGGCTCGACTCTTAATGATCATGTCATCCACATACACTTCCATGTTTCAATCAATTTGCTTCTTGAAGATTTTGTTGACCAAGCGCTGGTATGTGGCCCCTGTATTCTTGAGTCGGAAAGGCATAACCCTATAACAGTAAAGACCACGGTCAGTGAAAAAGCAATTTTCTACTCATCCTCTAGTGCCATCCAGATTTGATTGTAGTCGAAAAAGGCATCCATGAAGGTGAGGAGCTCGTGGCCCAAGGTTGCATCCACCAGTTGATCAATCCTGAGTAGGAGGTAGTTATCTTTTGGATAGGCTTTATTTAGCTTTTTGAAGTCTATACACATCCTCTACTTGCTATTTGCCTTTTTGACGAGCACCACATTTGAGATCCAGCTCGGATAGCTAACTTTCTAGATGAATCCAATCTTGAGATGCTTGTCGACTTCTTCTACAATCGCTTTCTACCTCTTCAGAGTGTGGCTGTGCATCTTCTCTTTTATTGGCCAACACATAGGATCAACGGTCAGCCAATGTTCCATGACGTCGGCATCAATTCCTAGAATATCCATTGGGACCAAAGCGAAGATGTCCACGTTCCTTCGGAGGAAGGTGATGAGTTGCTCCTGAACCTCATTCCCCAAGTTGGAGCCGATCTGCACAGCGTGCTCCACATTTTTGTCATTCAATGGGATGGAAACAAGGTCTTCCATAGGCTCACCCCGCTCCTCCATAAGATCATCGTGGACATCCAGCCCATCAACAGGACAAAGGTTAGGCTGGATGTTTTTCTATAGGATAATGGAGTAATAGTGCCTTGCCAACACCTGGTCTCCTCTGATCTCTCCGATTCCATGGCTTGTCAGAAACATTACCTTTAGATAATAAGTTGACACTACATCTCAGAGTGCATTCAAACCAGATCGACTGAGAATAGCATTATAGGTAGATGGAGCTTTTATGACTAGAAAATTGATCTATGCTTTAGCCAGCTTCGGGCATTGCCCTGTAGCCACAGTCAAAGTTATTATACCCTCAACTACCATGGCATCGCCAGTGAAGCCTACCAATAGGGAGTTCATAAGTCATAAGTAGTTATTAGGTAAAGATATTTTTGAGAAAGCATCATAAAATAAAATATCAACAGAGTTTTCATTATCTACCAAAATGCGACGCACATCAAAGTCAGCAATATATAAAAAGATTACAACCGCATCATTATGTGGGAACTGAACTCCTTGGGCATCCTCATTGGTGAAAGCAATGGGCTCCTCATTTCTTTGCCTCTTTCTGGGCTCTGTTGATCCACTGGCCTCCTTTTGTCGAAGTCTCAAAGAGATGGTGTTGATAATGCCAAGGGGTGGCCGATTTGGCTCTTACTCCTCCCTTCTTGGCATTCTGGTTGCGGCAATGCCCTTGGTCGATCCTCCCACCCTTCAGGTCGACGTTGTAGGAATCGATCAAGCCTACCCCACCTGATAAGCTCCTCGATCTTGTCTTAGAGCTAAATACATTCTTTAGTATTATGACCACGGTCACGATGATGGAGACAGTACTTGTTAGGATTGCACTTGCCGGGGTGAGAGCATATCCTCTCCGATATAGGTAGTTTCTTCTTGATCTCTATCAGTACTTATATTTTTGGAGTGTTGAGAGAGGCATAGTTATGGAACCTTCAGAGTGGGGAGCCTCGCCAAGCCCTTCTATCAGGGCTTTCCTACTTCCGAGCCCGGGGAGGAGTTCGAGCTCGCTTATGCTTAGAAAAAGTTTAGGAGGGCAGCCGAGCTTCACTCAGCTTTCCTTCCTCAGGGGCCTGCCTGGCTCACCCATTCATCATTCTCCAATGGCTTTGTTGTCATTGGCCTTGAAGGTCTCTTCTGCTCGGGCATAGCCTTCAACTTGAGCCAACATATCAACAAAATTCCTCGGGTACTTCTTCTCCAGGAAGAACAACAAGTTGTTCTTCTGAAGGCCACCTTTTAGCACAGCCATAGTGACAGATTGGTCCAGATTTCGGACTTCTAAGGCAGCTACATTGAAGTGGCTAACATAAGCTTGGATGGATTCTTCCTCTTACTGCTTGATGTTCATAAGGGATTCTAAACCTCGCCTAGGATGTCGGCTGCTGACAAAATGAACCGCAAATTGATGACTCATTTGATCAAAGAAAAAGATGGATGGGAAGGCTCAGTAGAGGATGGCATCTGGTGCGCCATGGAGCAGCATCATCATCTAGAAGGCTTCCAAGTGGTCGATCAGATTGATAGTCCCATCATAGCTCTCTAATTGAGGGAGCTTAAAGTTTAGCGGGATAGGTTCCTTTATTATGTGGTGAGAGAAAGGAGGGTCAGTACAGATGTCATTACCATGGGAGGGGGAGCACGGTGAAGTTCCTCAATCCGCCAATTTATCTCTTGCAATTTTTGGTCCAAGAGATCCTCTTGATCATGGGTCTCCAAGGTCTTCTGACTAAATGGGGGCAAAGTCCCCCCAGGGGTAGAGTCATGATTAGAGCAGGGGCTCTCTGCCCTTTGCTTTCCTTTTTTGGAGGTCATCGACTGGCTGGCCTGAGTCGACCATCCCCAGACCGAATCATGGAACTTCAAAGAAGCCTACTCTGATCGAATTGGTGCTGGAGGCTGCTGCTATCGTATGGCCTATACCACTTTTATGAGGCTGCGAACCTACTGGACTAGTAGGTTGAACTGCTCCACGTCCACCATTGCTGCAATTAGAGCTTGAGTTGCCGAGGATGAAACAGGGGTGGATAGATCAAGATGGGATCTGGCCATGGAGGTTGTTGATCATCGGGTTGAAGCTTTCCTAGGAGGCATCTTTTTCAGAAAGGATGACTTTAGAGGAAAAGAAGTAGAGATCTCTGATGAGCACTCCTTTAAGAATAGGAGAACCCCAAAAGGCAGAGGCATCCTTCCTCTAGCATCAATCCTATTGGTGCGAAATCTGATCATCATTAGAGAAGCGCTAGAGTCAGAGAAGATGAGGTTGCCACCAATGACTTGCAAAATAAATCTCGTCCAAAGCTTGAGGGGTGGCTCCAGCATGACCCTCCGATGATCAAGTTAGCTCTTTCGATCAGCAGAAATGTAGTACTCAGTAGAGAAAGTTGCAGAGTATTGAGAGAGAGGAGAAAGCAAGAAGAAAATGTATCTGGAGGGTTCCTTTTATAGTTCAGAGCTTGTAACAAACTGATAGTGACAGCCGCAACTGCTTAGTAGTGGGTCGTTCGGGACCACGTGGGGTTTGTTATGGAGAGTAGTGTCTATTGTCACAACGTGCAAATCCATTAGGATTTAATAGTTGAAGTTTAAAGGAGTAGACATTAGTTGGTGATGACCTTTGAGCTATATCAATTCTAGATGAGTTTGGACTCCTCTAAAGTAGTCTGTATGTGGGCTGGTTCATGCCATGTACGGGGTCGGATTCATGTAGGCGAGGAGACCTTTATGGGCGACTGCTGGAGGTTCGATCGAAAGGGATTCAGAAGCTCTATGACCTGAGAAATCTTGAAGGAAGTCTATCAGAGATGTCTTATAGCAGATCCATTGAGGGAATCAAGAAGTAGGTCTGCTAGAGGGATTCGTGTGCAGCTCTACTGGAGGAGAAATCCGAAGGAGAATTCGTCTGATGGAGGAACCCAACTGCTGGAGGAGTTCGGAAGGAGTTCGACTGCTGGAGGAGTTTGGAAGGAGATTGATTGCTGGACAGAGCCATGTAGGTTACTAAAAGGAGATTGGCCAAATAGGATGCGCAGGAGTTGGGGACTTAGCTTGTTCTCTGGGGCAAAAGCATTGACTGTTCAAGTTCGTCTGGAGAAGAAATCCGCAATGCCCTATTGAATCCAAAATTGGTCTTCCCAGCCAGTCAGATTATTTGACTGCAATTTTGGAGGTTGGCCATCTCAGAATAATTCAAAGTTTGAATACTCCTGTTGGTTGAGGTTCAGTTTTTATAGCTGCAACTGGACAGAACTGGAGTTGGAGTCTTAGCCAAACTTTAGCAGGCATAGATTTGTCCCCAACAAACTCTATCATAATTTAGTCTAGAAACTATCATAAATCATAAAATTTGGCACACCCACAGTATGACTCGAGCTCTATCACAAATCCAAAAATTTGATCAAAAAAAATTCTATAGAATTTTCTAGAAGCATTTGATTAGGTGACCCTCAATTCTCTCAATTGGGTCAACTTTTGACCCTAGTCCAATTAAACTAGGAATGGATTTAATTTCTATAATTAATCTAACCTAGACAAGTTTTAGTTAGATAAAAATAAACCCATTCAAGGTACAAAAATGAGTTAAATCAAATTTGACAGTCAAATCAAATTTGACTCGATTGTGACAAATCAGAAAGATTACAAAAGGAGAAAGTCAGGCTCAATCATGTGCTAGCGCAACTACCTTGAACCTAATTGGATCTAATCCAAATTAATCGAATTAGGTTAGCTCAATTGATGACATCCAAATCCAAACCCTTGTTTGTGTGATCCAGTTAGATTCAGTTCCATATGGTAATGAGACATGTCGCGATCACTATCATCGACATCATCGAAATACCTTTCGATGGACCAAAACTTTTTCGATTCATACAATTAGAATGATCGATCATCAAAATTATTCTAATTGCTCCCAAAATCTATTAGTGACACCTAGCAGTATATGGTGGCAACCCACTAGAACTGAAAGCAAACCTCTCGATGCAGCTACCTATGTGATTGGATTCTTCTATCTTAAGTCCCGATAGGATTGAGTTAAGATGAACTTGTCAAACCCAACATCCATCATATGAATTAATCATTTGATTCGAGTCCGATGTGAAATCCTAATAGAAACTCTTTCTATCATCTTCACACTACCATGGCCATGAGCTTAAGGACTCAATCTCATGATTATTATAGGGCTACTCCTCATCTACCGAGATGGATAGATCCCCTATTGGTGCAATCGAATTCCTACAATGAATATGTTATAGCCAACATACACCTCAGAATTCTGAATAACTAGGAGATCAAGTTATGGTATAGTCAAACTATAACACCCTCAAGGTAAATTACCGATGCACCTCAGATCAAAGAACCAGACACACCACTACAACATCGAGCTAGTCATCGAAGTGAAGGTAGACTTCCTTATGACTGCTCGATGTGGAATGCTTAGTGCCCTCGTTCTCTAACGAGTACCTGTACTCTCGCTCTGATATCTCCACACCATAGACTCAAGATATATCTATCCTAAGAAAGTGATCGTATAACAATCTTTCAGATCGATCACCATCCTCGTGATGATCCTATGGTCGAAAATAATTTATGAGTTAATTATGAAAATTCATGTCTTAAATTTTCAACTCTTGAAAATATGAATTGTCATTACCATTAACTCAAAGAATGTATTACAGATACTTTAAATACACACTATAATAAAAAATAATTTTTTATTAATTTATAGTCAAAATTATAAAATTATCCTTAGAAGTGTATTACAAGTGTTTAGCTAATCTGGCTTCTAGAGCACACATCTAACAAACTCCTACTTGACCTAATGCTAATTGGCTACAAATCTAAGTCCCATCTTCTCATGATGGGCTTCAATCTTTTGCTGGCTCAATAGCTTTATCAGTGGATCAGTCGCATTGTTTGTGAAGTCAACTCTCTTGACCTCGACATATCCCTTCTCGAGGTAATCATGGATAAGATGGTATGGCCGTTTGATGTGCTTGAATTTCTAGTGAGACCTCGACTCCTTAGCTAGGGATATGGCACCATTATTCTTGCAGTACAGAGGGACGGCATCTGATGGCATCACTTTGAGCTCTGCGACAAACTTCTTATACCAGAATGCCTCCTTTGCAGCCTTCGATGCGGCGATGTACTCCACTTCCATGGTGGAGTCTGCTAGCACCGTCTAATTGGAACTCTTCTAACTGACAGCTCCACCATTATAAATAAATAGACTTTTAGATGTTGACTTTCGATCATCCATGTTAGACATAAAATCTATGTCTGTATACCCCTGAACCTAGAGTTCTCCATTACCAAAAACTAGAAACATATCCTTAGTCCTTCTCAAGTACTTAAGGATGTATTTCACAAAAGTCCAGTGCTCTTCACCTGGATTCAACTGATACCTACTTGTGACACTCATAGCATGGGCAATATCAGGTCGTGTACATAGCATGGCATACATGAGGCTCCCTATTGCCAAAGCATAAGGGATCTTGCTCATACGTTCAATCTTCTTAGGTGTGCTAGGGCACATCTTCTTGGAGAGATGAATGCCATGTTTAAAGGATACTAAATCACTCTTGGAGCTTTTCATGCTGAACCTCTTTAGCACCTCCTCTATGTATATTTTTTGTGAGAGACCCAGCATCCTATTCGGTCTATCCCTATAGACCTTAATTTCCAAAATAAAGGATGCCTCTCCTAGATCTTTCATAGAGAACTCCTTAGATAACCCTATTTTGACTATAGTCAATATGGAAATATCATTCACAATTAGGAGGATGTCATCCACGTACAGTACAAGGAAGACAACAGCACTCCCACTGATCTTTTTGAAAATATTGGACTCCTCATTCTTGATGAATCCAAATGATTTGATTACATCATTGAAATGAGTATTCTAGGTCCAAGATGCTTGCTTAAGTCCATACATGGACCATTACAGCTTGCATACCTTGTGAAACCTAGCAGCTATTCTATATAGATATCTTCCTCAAGATATCCATTTAAGAATGTCATTTTCACGTCCATTTGCCATATTTCATAATCAAAATAGATTTCAACAACAAGCAATGTGCAGATGGACTTGAGCATGGCTACTGGCAAAAAAGTATCATAATAGTCAATGCCTTCATGCTGACTATTCCCTTTTTCTATGAGCCTTACTTTAAATATCTCTACATTTCCATCGATACCTATCTTTCTCTTGAAGATCTATTTACATCCAATAGATACTATGCCTTCAGATGGATCTACCAAGATCCAGACTTGATTTGAACGTATTGAGTCAATCTCTGATTTCATTACTTCTAACCATTTCTCAGAGTCGATATCTAATATCACCTCATCATAGATTTTGGGATCATCACCATGAACCCCATTTCTTATGAGGAATATTTTCTCTACATCTTCTAAGATAGTACCTAAGTATCTTTCAGGAGGATGGAAAATTCTATTTAATCTATGAGGTGGAGGAGGTAGTATTTGGATTTGCTCAATCTGATTGGATTTCATAGGTTTCTTAGCTCATTTCTCATCAGAGACTTTCTCCTTGAGTCTAATCTATCTTTCGATGCTATCATCTAGAATAAACTATTTTTCAAAAAAGATGGCATGTCAACTCACAATCACATTGTAATCTTCCGAAAGATAGAAATAATATCCTAATGACTCTTTAGGATATCTAATAAATCGAGCTCTAAAGGATCTAGACTCTAATTTATCCACCTGTTGTCTCTTGATATGGATCGGATAATCCCAAATTTTGAGATAACTTAGACTTGATTTCTTATCATGCCATATCTCATACGATGTGGTAGAAACGATTTTAGAAAAAATCCTATTTAGTAAATATATAGTGGTCATCAGACTATGTCCCCAAAGAAACTCAGGAAGATCCATGAAACTCATCATGGATCGGACCATATCTAATAGGATCTAATTTCTCCGTTCTGAAACCCCACTGAGTTGAGGCATTCTGGTGGAGTCTTTGAGAGGCTATGCCATTATCCTTAAGATAGTCTATTCGCCTCCTCGATCTGATCAAAGAATCTTAATAATTTTTTTTATTTATTTTTCTACTTCGAGTCAGAATTTCTTGAACCTTTCAAAGGCTTTAGACTTATGTCAGATCAAATACACATATCCATACCAAGATAGATCATCAGTAAAGGTAATGAAGTAGACAAAATTGTCCATGACCAGCACATCAAATGGGCCACATACATCAGTATGTACTCGGGCAAGTAGGTCTGTGGCCCTTTCCTCATGTCCTGCAAAAGAGAGCTTGGTCATTTTGCCATGAAGCCATGTTTCATAAGTCGGATATGACTCGAAAGTCAATAGACTCAATAGCCTGGATTTCTTTAATTTGTTAATCCTATCTTCAGCTATATGACCTAGCCTAAGGTGTCAAAGATATCTATCATTTAGACTATCCTTAGATCGCTTTGATCCTATGGCATTCATATTTTGCTTAATATTAAAAGCAAAAACATCAATATGTAACCGATAGAGATTGGTTATAAGGAAACCACTTGCAATTTTATTTTTTTCATAAAGAATATTATAATGATCTTTAAGAAAACTAATTACATAGCCTTCTTATGCTAAACATGAAAAAAAATTAAATTCCTGCTTGCTACAGGCACATAAAAATAATCTCTAAGAACTAGATCTAATCCTAGTGATAATTGAAGAGGGTAGGTTTCCACGGCCACAACAATAATTCTTGCTTCATTCTCAATGCGTATAATCATCTCATCATCCCTCAGCCTCCTGCTATCCTCAAGACCCTACATAGAAGTGCATAAGTGAGCACTAGAACAAGAGTTAAGCATCCAACCGGATGTAAAAGAAATCATAAGGTTAGATTCTATAATGAGCATGTTAGATATATGTGTCCTAGAAGCCAGAATTGGCTGACACTTGTAATACACTTCTAGGGGCAAAATTATAATTTTGACTAATATCAATAAAATGGGTTATTTTCTATCACATATGTGTATTTAGTGTCTGTGATACATCCTTTAGTTAATCGTAATCATAATTCATATTTTCAAGAGTTGAAAATTTAAGACATGAATAATCATTATTAACTCATAAAATGCTCATGACCATAGGATCATCACGAGGATGGTGATTGATCCGGAAGGTTGGTGTACAATCGCTTCTCTTTAGTAGATGAGTCTTGAGTCTATGGTGTGGAGACACCGAAGCGAGAGTACAGGTACTCGTTAGAGAATGAGGGCACTGAGCGTGACCACCTCGAGTAGTCATTAGGGAGTCTACCTTCTCGTCAATGACTGACTCGATGCTGCAGTAGTGTGTCTGGTTCTTTGACCTGAGATGCATCGACAGTTCACCTTGAGGGTGTTATAGTTTGACTACACCATTACTCGGTCTCCTAGCCATATGGAACCCTGAGGTGTATGTTGGCTATAGCATGTTCATTGTAGGAACTGGATAGCATCAAGATGGAATCTATCTACCTCGGTGGTAGAGGAGCAGCCCTATGATGATCATGAGAATCAAGTCCAGAAGTCCATGGCCATGGCAGAGTGAAATAATAGAAAGAGTTTCTATTTAGTTTTTCACATCGGACTTGAATCGAATGATTACATCATATGACAGAGACTAGGGTTTGACGAGTTCACCTTAACCCTAATCTGATCGGGGCTCAAGATAGAAGAACTTAATCACACAGGTAGCTGCACCAAGAGGTTCGCATTCAGCTCTGATGGGTTGCCACCATATACTGCTAGGTGTCACTGGTGGATTTTGGGAGCAATTAGAATGATTTAGATGATCGATCATTCTAGCTGTTCGAATCAGAAGAGTTCTGATCCATCGAAAGGAGTTTCGATGATGTCGATGATAGAGATCATGACATATCCCATTACCATACAGAACTGAACCTAACTGG
The DNA here is from genome assembly GCA_006176705.1 of Cocos nucifera. Lineage (NCBI taxonomy): Eukaryota > Viridiplantae > Streptophyta > Magnoliopsida > Arecales > Arecaceae > Cocos > Cocos nucifera. Next base: position 5,937 of record QRFJ01002133.1, on the reverse strand, counting down.
ATCACACAAACAAGGGTTTGAATCTGGTGATCATCAATTGAACTGATCCTAGTTCAATTGATCTGAATGAGATTCAATTAGGTTCAAGAAAATCATGCTAGCACTCGATTGAACCTAACGTTCTTCTTTTACTATCATAAATAGTTGTCCTGACTGAGCCAAAGGAAGTTTGTGCTCGATCAGAGGCCTTCACTTTGTCTGACTGGAGATTTTCTAAGTCAAAAAAGGTTGTCTTATTTTGTAAGATATTACCTACCATTTTTGGTCACCTGCCATTTCTCATCCTTTGACTTTGGTCAAAAGTTGACCTTTGACTGGTCAAACGTTGACCATTGATACTTTGACTTTTGTCCACGTGTCATGCACCTATTGGAGAGCTGGTGGGGGCCTGTCCCCCTATTAGAATCTGGCAAGGAGGAGGGCGCATGCCAAGCCGGCGTGTGCCCAAGTTGGAGGCGCCCAGGAGTCCCTATTGGATAGGGACTCCATCTCCTTTTTGGATTCTGATTAGAGTTCTCCTAAGAACCAACTTTGACTGATCTTAGGTGCCCTCTAAGGAGGAATCTAGGGGACTCTATTCCCACCAATCAGATTTAGATCTGATTTCACAAAGAGTTATGATTGATTGGGAAAAAGAGGAGTTGGATCATAGACAGTCTATAAATAAGACCCTACGCCCAACTCAAATAAAAAAAATTAGAGAATTGAAATCCCACGCCCCAAGACTGCCTCTCCCCTCTTCCTCTATGCCAAACCCACCTTCTCCCTCTCCTCTCCATGTTCAAAAGTATTTTGGACCTTGGTTGGTGCAATCCAGATGAGAGAAAGGCGACTGAAAGCTAGAAGGCTGCGCTGCTGCAAAGGACAACTGCTGATCTTCAAAAAGAGTTTTGAAGATCCTTCAGATCAGATCCAGATCTAATTTTTGGAGATGTGATAGAGTAGAAGAGGATCTCTAGAACCAGTCCAAGTGGATACCGATAGAGGTCAAGGCACTTGCATGGCTAGATCCAGAACCTTCCGCTGCTTACAGGATCATCATCGGGTAATAGGATTACCCACTTTCAAGGTAAATTAAATTTGATTTAATTTATCTAATTTTATTTTAATTATTAAAATAATAAGAATTAGATCTGAAATATCCTAGATCTAATCTAGATCAAAGAAAAAAAAATTTTTGAAATATATCTCTTGATCTGATCAGATCTGAACGAACCTGGTCTGAAAAATCAGGATTTTCCTTCAACTGGTATCAGAGCCAAGGTTCTAAAAGTATTTAGATCTAATTTTAAATTTATTTTAATTAAAAAATAAGTAATTTTAGATGTCACATGAGAAATGAAAAAATAAAATTAAATGATTTGGATCTAAGATTAGAAAATATGCATGACTAGTTCTAAAATAGAATAGTTCTATAGAATAGTCTTGCATGTTTTTAATTTAATTTGATTAAATCATATTTTAGATCTATTTATTTATTACTATTTTTTGATATTATAATTATTATAATAACATCTAAAAAATAGCAAATAAAAATTATTTAATTTTAAACATCATATGAGATATGATTGATGCATGTCTAGACTAGTTGTAGAATAGTTCTACATAATTATCTAGATTAGAATTTATTTTGATTAGATCAATTTAAATCTAATTTTTTAGATTATTATGAGATAATTTAGATCTAAAAATATGCATGATTTGATACATGAGATGTATGCAAAATATGCCATGATTAGATCTAATTTGTATATGAGATATATGATATAGATCTAAACTGTTTTGTAGTATTGCATGTTCCTGATTAAGGCGTTCCTCTTGGCCGTCCGGTCATAAGAATGAAGAAGGGTTTAAAGGCCCTCTCTTTCCCATTCGATGGGGTGTTCTTATGATGTGTAGGGGTGCTGCGTGTTCGTCCTTAATCAGAAACCCAAAACTTACTTTCTGCAAAACCCTAGATCCTGAAACCCTAGGATTTATTGTGCATATTTTATTTATGAACCCTACTTAATTAAAAATTAAGATTATGAAATATTAATTAGATCTAAAATTAAGAATTTTAGATCTAAGACATATTCATAATACTGGGTTCGGGCTTGGGTAGCTCAATTAGGTCTAAGCGGTTGATCAAACCGAATCAAGAGTTGGTTAGATGGGATCAACAATGCTTAAATTGACCAGCCTAATAGGATTAAGTCTGGGTCAAGATCGAGTCACGATCAAGCAAGACCTAATTAGGCTCAGAGGTTAGAGTCTGGATTGTAGGCTAACCCAATTGGTTCTGACTCAACAATTTGGTGTCTAAGGTAAGTTTGGCACATACGACCGACTGATTTTTAATTGGAAGCTACTCGACCTGAATGCATTCTTGTACGAGTTAATGGCATATTCCTTCCACCGATCCCAGTTAACTTGGCCATACTTATTGACACGTTTCGATCTGAGGTTGTCAATAATCTGAGCCACCATGCCACTAGGTTAGTCATAATTGTTATGACTATGACAAGTCGTAGTTAATGAGACCTGAATCAATTCTTCCTAAGAAAAGATTAAATAAAGGTCTTCCACCATTGTAGATGTGCGGGCCCTTTTCGAAGTTGATTGTTTGCTCGACTGGATATAGTGGCTCAGTTGCACCGAAAAGATGCAACCATGTCTTATTAGGCATTGGATGCAATGGCGTGAGGATAAGTTGCGGCTTAATATTCGGAAAATACGGTGAGAGCTCAATAGGAATCCAATCCATTGCAAATGTGGGTCTGACTTAATTAAGGAGGGATCAAATATTCCAGACATGAATGAAGAATTTCCATGATTAGAGACAAGTTTTGGGTGCCCATGATTAGAGAATCATGAACAAGAGTGTTCATCATTGGCTAAACCCATCACAATAAACTGTTAGATAGGTGATGAGTAAGTTGGTGAGACCGCAACCCCCACTAGAAATCATTAATCATGAAGATTTTTGCATCTCTACAGAAGGGAGTTTATATGGATTCCAAGAATAGGGAAGCTAAATTTTATTTAAAAAAAAATTCTTCTAAATTATAATTTGATCAAGCTCATAATTATAGTATCTAAACAGAATCTTTGACTCTCTACAAAAAAATATCTGCAATCCCAATCCATTGGCACGTATCCTGACACACACAGACTGACCGAACTCAATTATAAAGATTGGTGCTCAGGAAACTACAAAAATCATTTTTGGATTTCGAGAAGTTAACCCATGTATTGGATCAGGACCCTCCACCTTACCAGTATGTCCATCCACTGAATGAGAGCTGTCTCTGAAAAATGGGGATAGATAAGTAATAAAGCTAGATATTAGATGTTGGACTCGATGTCTGTTTGAGCTCTTAGTGCCAACATGAAAAGATATCGGGACTGCTCGCCAAATGTGCTCACCTGCAGGAGATGTTTGTGTGAACAGAGTCGCACAGTCAAGTATTAAGTCATGAAATTTGATGTTTTTTAAAGGCTAAGAGATGCCATGATGGGGTAGTCAGTCCAGATTACTATCTAATAATGATCAAGAACAGGAAAGCTTGAGAAGCTCGGTGTGAAGTTAGACTTGGATCGATAGAATGATATTATTCTCTGGCAATCCTTGACTGATGCATTATGGGGCATTCATCAATGAATTACCCATGCATAAACTTCAAAATTCCTTGGCCGAATTAATGATATGCTGTTCACCGCTGAGCTTTCTATGAAAGGTTCTAAAGGCTCAGTTTTTGCTATGGAACAGACTTCTTCCAAAAGAAAGTCTTATGGAAAGAAAAAGAAGTCTGTGAAAAAGCAGAAGATGCGAAGGAGCAAAGAGAAGAAGGCAGAACCAAGATGAAACCCACGCCAAAGGAAAAGTTGTTTCCAAATTGGCAATAGCGACGGCCCATTGAAAGTGGAACTGCCCTGCTTACCCGACCATCCTAAAGAATAAGAAGAAAAGTCCTTCTGGAGGTTTGCTCATTATTCGAGCAAAATGTGAATACCAAATGACCTACGGATAGTCCAAACAAAAGATATCTTTGGCACCTAAGATTTGGTCATATAGTAGAAGATGGGATCAACAAATTGGAGAAAAATGGGCTATTGAGTCCATTGACTTTCAAGTCATATCCAACTTGTGAATCTTGTCTTCAAGGCAAAATGACTAAACTCCCTTTTGTTGGACATGGGGAGAGGGCTACAGATCTCCTTACCCTAGTACATATTGATGTGTGCGGCTCATTTGATGTGCCGGCTAAAGGCAATTTTATCTACTTTATTACCTTTATTGATGATCTGTTTAGGTATGGGTATGTGTATCTTATGAGACACAAGTCTGAAGCTTTTGAAAAGTAAAAAGAATTCAGACATGAAGTAGAAAAACAAATTGAAAAATCCATTAAGGTTCTTTGATCAGATCGAGGAGGTGAATACCTTAGCTGAGAATTCCTAGACTATCTCAAGGATAATGGCATAGTCTCTCAATGGACTCCACCAGGAACACCTCAACTCAATGGGGTTTTAGAATGGAGAAATCGGACTCTATTGGATATGGTCCAATCCATGATGAGCTTCACAGACCTCCCTGATTTTTTTGGGGACATTCATTGTTAACTTCAATTTATCTACTGAATAGGGTTTCCTCTAAGACCGTTCCTACCACACCGTATGAGATATGGCATGGTAAGAAACCAAGTCTGAGTCATCTCAGAATTTGGGGTTGTCTGGCTCATGTCAAAAGAACAATAAGTGGACAAGTTAGAGTTTAGGTCTTTAGAGCTCGATTCATAGGATATCCTAAAGAGTCATTAGGATACTATTTCTACATTCTAGTAGACCACAATGTGATTGTGAGTCGACATGCCATCTTTCTTGAAAAATAGTTTATTCAAGATAGCGGCATTGGAAAGTAGATTAAGCTTGATGAGAAAGTCTCACAAGTACAACGAGCTAAGGACCAATTGGAACCAAATTAGGTTGAGCCAATAAGAACACTAGCTCCTCCACCTCGTAGATCGGGAAGAATTTTTCGTCCCCCTGAAAGATACTTAGGTATTACTTCAAAGAAAGTAGGGAAAATATTCCTCGTAGGTAATGGTGCTCATGGTGATGATCCCAAAATCTACAACGAGACGATATCAGATATCGACTCCGAGAAATGGCTAGAGGCAATTGTAGTCAGAATTGACTCGATGCACTCGAAACCAAGTTTGGACTTGGTAGATCCACCAGAAGGTATAGTTACCATTGGTGTAATGGATCTTCAAGAGAAAGATTGGTAGATGGAAATGTGGAGATATTCAAGGCTAGACTAGTGGCAAAAGGTTATAGTCAACGCGAAGGCAATGACTATCAGGATACCTTTTTCCTAGTGGCTATGCTAAAATCCATCCGCACATTGCTTGCCGTTGCAATCTATTTTGATTATGAAATATGATAAATGGACATGAAAATGGCATTCTTGAATGGATATCCTGAGGAAGATATCTATATGGAACAGTCGCTAGGTTTCACATCCAGTGATATTGATCACAAGGTTTGCAAGCTGCAAAGGTCCATTATGGACTTAAGCCAGCATCTCGGAGCTGGAACACTCGTTTCAATGATGTGATCAAAATGTTTGGTTTCATCAAAAATGAAGAGGAACCGTGTGTTTTCAAAATGGTCCGTGGGAGCACTATTGTCTTTCTCATATTGTACGTGGATGACATCCTTCTTATTGGGAATGATATTCCTTATGATGACAACAGTCAAATTATGGTTGTCCAAGGAATTCTCCATGAAAGATCCTAGGTGAAGCATCCTTATATTCAAGGAATTAAGGTTCTATAGGGATAGACGCGAATAGGATGCTAGGACTTCACAAAAGATATATATAGAGGAAGTACTAAAGAGGTTTAGTATGGAACTCTAAGAGGGGATTAATACCCTTCAGACATTGGTATT
>QRFJ01002132.1:133835-155225 GCA_006176705.1 Cocos nucifera | reverse complement strand
TTGAAAAAAAAAAAGGGTATCATAAAAATTAGAGGAGAGTGAAGAAAGGCTTTCCTATATTGATGGTCACTTTGTCATGAACCTACCGTTATACTTCTTACATACTCATTTAAGACTATGATATTATTCCTATTCATTCTTCCTATGGGTCACAAATTTTTTTTTTATTTAAGTTAGATCAGAGCTATATTCTCCAAGCTAAGATTATCCACTCTCAAATAAGCTATTGTCAGGGATGTGCAATTTTCTTAGACACTACTGCAACTATTTATTACTTTCCATACACTACTTTGTTAAATGGGATATGCAGATCCAAAAATTCAACTGCTGTTGTGCATCATCTAGTCGGTGGATTGTTCTCATCAACTAACCCAAAGTTCTATGGCTCTTCTTCAAATGGAATATATTCATATTAATGACTGATTTTGCTCTACTCTCATATGTTTAATTGCTACATACTACTCACAGTTGGACTTATCATTGGAACTCTACATGCTATTAATTTTGTTTCAACTCTTATTACCTCAAGTGGTTTCCCACTCTTAGTTGGACTTAACATCGGAATCTTATATGCTCTTAATGTTAACTTCATTTCTTACTACATGTAATTGCATTTGGCTTGTCTCATTCCAGAGCTATCAGCAGATCTACTCAAACTTTGACTCTAAAGGAAGAAAAAGGGAAGGGGTTGGCATCTATAGGCCTCTCCCCAGTCCAGACGATCCAACTGGCCAATGTTCTCCTTGTGCGCACATTCTGTCGATCTCCCTCGCAATCCCAGGTGGCACCAATTTTCTATAAAAAGAAGAAGAAGAAGAAGAAGAAAAGAAAAGAAAAGAAAGGAGTGTTCAGTTCCCTGTTAAAAAAAGAAGAAGAAGAAATAGATGAAAGAGAAAATGGGGCAAGGGTCGGTGACCTTCCCCACAATTGGCCGACCTCCCCATGCCTGTCGTGCATTCGACCGACCTTCCCCGCACTCATCGCTCATCCGACTGACCTTCCCCGCCCCCATCGTGCATTCGACCAACGTCCCCATGCCCTTTGCATGTTCGACCGACCTCCCTCGCACCCATCGTGGCCGTTCGGCTGACCTCCTCTATGCCCATCGTTGCCGTCCGCCAACCTTTACATGCCCATCGTGCATCCGACCGACCTCCCCATGCCCGTCGCGCGTTCAACCAACCTTCTCTGCACCCATCGCACATTCGACCGACCTCCTCTGTGCCCGTTCGCTGCCATCTGACCGGCCTTCCCCAAGGCTCACATGTCATCCACCGCATCCCTCCGACCTCCTCCAAACCCGCATGATCCGACCGACCTCCTTCGAACCCTTAGGATCCGACTGAGCTCCTCCAAACCCGCGGGACCCCTCTGACCTCCCTACGCATGATGACCCCGACCGCCCCCTTCTTTCATGTGCTCGGACGACCCCGACCATCCCTTTTCTCTCATGCACTCGGACGACCCCGATCATCCCCTTCCCTGCGCTCGGACAACCCCGTCATCCCTTCTCTCCCGTGCATCTCTGGCCAAGCTCCTCCCATACGCTTCCTAGGTGCATCCGACGGTGGCTCCAACCTTCTTACCCAAGCGGTGGCATCAACCCTAAAAAAAAAAAAGAGAAAAATGGAAAGAAAGAAGAAGAAAAGAATAAGAAGAGAGGGAAAGGAGAGGCCTACCAGCCGATCCTCTTGTCCTCCCCCTCACTGACTTTCTTCCCATGAGTCCAGGCGCAGCTGAAGTTCTCTCAGCGATGTTGATCATCTTTCCCGTGCACCCAGATGCAAGACAAACCTATCGCAATAGCACCAAAGCTGACTCAGAACAACCTTGAAGCCACCTATTACAAGTTACAACTTCCACACTCGGCCCCACGAATTCCACTCAGAAGCCAGGTTAATACAAAAAAAGAGAGAGAGAGAGAAAGAAGAAGAAAGCAAAGTCTGATATGAACTAAGGATCAAACAAAAACCAAGATCTCCCAAATGGAGAACTCATGATGAAAAACTTTCAAACTTCTATCCATTATTATTTTATTTTTTTTCTCTTTTTTTTCTTTCTTGTAGGGCTATAGGATACCAAAACCATGACCACACTCAAAGTAAATCAAGACTAAGTTCAAGAAACTAAAGCTGAAAGTGGAGTTAGAGTCCAAACCAATTCGAAATCAAGTTCAAGACCCATCCGAGGTGCAAGCAAGACAAATCCGAGGCAAAGATCATACGAGTTCGAGGTCTGCATAAGTTCAAGCTCAAAAGATTGGGATCAACAAAAATTCAACTTCAATAAATTGAGCTTGTTGGGGATAAACCCCACTCCTACCAAAGTCTAGTTCGATGCTCAGCCTAATGCAACCAGTAGCCATAGAAGAGCTTCAGTGGATGGGTCTTAGCCGAACCCTTACAGCCGACCGAACTACTTAGCGGCCGAGCTCCTTGGACTCCCAACAGTTGGGCTTTAGCTGAACCCCCGACGGTCGAGCTTCTTTGAACCCATTCAATTAGCCAAACTACTTAGCGGTCGATCTCCTTCAGACTCCTCAGCAGCCGAGCTCCTTTGGACTCCCAACGTCCGGATCGAACCTCTTCAGTCGATCGAACTACTTAGCTACCGAGCTCCTTGGACTCTCAGCAGCCGAACTTTAGCCGAACTCAACCACCGAGCTTCAGTCAGACTCCCGCAAGAGCCGAACTCTCTCCATGTCATTCCAGTCAGGTGCCTGCGGGAGCCAAACTTCCTCCAAGCTTTCTCTCCGATCGGATTTCTTCAGGAGCCGGACTTTCCATCGATCGAGCTCCTACCGAACTCCCCAGCGATCGAGCCTTAGCCGCATACCTCTAGCCAAACGCCTATGGGAGCCGAACTTCTTCCAAGCTTTCTCTTCAGGAGTCCGAACTCCTTCGAAATGGGCAAATGTTAAAGCCCTTCAACCCTTCATTCAGCCCCAAGTGGCTCAGTATCAAGATAGCTGCAGCCATCACCATTAGTCCGATCAGTCCACCGTAATTGACAGTGATCCGCTATCAGACGGTGATGGCTGTCACCATCAACCCACTATAGATGACACCTTCCCATGAGACTGACTCCGTCGGACCTCGAGCAGCCTGCTAGCATGCGGCTATAGCTGTCATCATCAAGCTCCACTATAAAAAGGATGCTCCAGATATGCAATCTCTAATCTCTAATCTCTAAGCTCTCCTCTTCTTCTCCAAGCTTCAGAACTCATTTCCAAGCACTCCATTCCTGTTGGCCAGAGCAGACTTGATCGTCGGAGGGTCCTGCCGGAGCCACACCCTCCACCGACTCCGGACGGGACTTTGTTTTGCAGGTCCCCGACGGCGACCTCATCGGCCTCCACTCTAGTGGATTTCGACGATGACCAAATTTTGCGTCAACAGATTGGCGCTAAAGAAAGGGCCATCCCAAACCTCCGAGATTCCCTTATTCTTAAAGGAGTCCTCGGTGATGACTTCTCTCTCTCCAAAGATCCCTCTTCTTCCTCACTAGAGTTCTTTTTCGAAGAGAAAATGCCTCTAGGAGAGCTTCGACTCGACGACCTACTCCTGTTGCAGCCCTGGCAGCCCAGGCTCCACCCGAAACCACCACAGATGTAGAGCAGTTCAACCTACTGGATAGGTTTGTGGCTCCATCGAGATGATGCAGGTCATGCAACAACCTCTGGCGGAGACTTTGTCAGCAAACCCACCATAAGGATGCGAGGAACCGACCTTAAGAAAGAGCATTTGGGCATACCAATCAACCTTAGGAAGGAGAAATGGAGAGCAGAAGTTCTCCCACAGAAGGTTTCACAAGGAGGGTGGAACGAACTTCGATGGAAGCGAAGGCAAACTCTCCCTCGAAGCTCATCATCGAAACGAACTTCAAGGGAAGCAAGGCTGAACTCCCCCCTCGAATATGTCATCAACGAAACCCCCTACAAAAAATTCACAGGAGGTGGAGTGAAGTTCGAGAAAGCAAAGCCGAGCTTTCGGTGCGAGGAAAGTCGAGCTCCCCCTCGAAGCTCATCATCGAGGAAGCTCCGACAAAGGGGCATGAAGTCCTCCCATGGTAGCTTTTGTGGGAAAGCAGAACGAAGTTCGGCGTAAGCAAGGGCGGAATGAAGTTCTCCCATCGAAATAAAGGGGCATGAAGTTCTCCCATGGAAGCTTTTGTGGGAAAGTGGAACGAAGTTCGACGCAAGTGAGGGCAGAATGAAGTTCTCCCATGGAATGAAGTTCGACGCAAGTGAGGCCGAACTCCACCTCGAAGCTCATCATTGAGCAAAGCCCCGATAAAGGGGCATGAAATCCTCCCATGGTAGCTTTCGTGGGAAAGTGGAACGAAGTTCAACGCAAGCGAGAATGGAACGAAGTTCTCCCACCGAAATAAAGGGGCATGAAGTCCTCCCGCGGAAGCTTTCGCGGGAAAGCGGAATAAAGTTTGGCACAAGTGAGGGTGGATCAAAGTTCTCCCATGGAATGAAGTTCGGCGCAAGTAAGGCCGAACTCCACCTCGAAGCTCATCATTGAGAAAGCCCCGACAAAGGGGCATGAAGTCCTCCCATGGAAGCTTTCGCAGAAAAATGAAATGAAGTTCGGTGCAAGCGAGGTGGGATGAAGTTCTCCCATGGAATGAAGTTTGGCGCAAGTGAGACTGAACTCCACCTCAAAGCTCATCATCGGAATGAAGTTCGATGCAAGCAAGGCCAAACTCCTCCCTCAAACCTCATCATCGGAGTGAAGTTTGGTGCAAGCAAGGCTGAACTCCCCCCTCAAACCTCATCATCTAAATGAAGTTCGGTGCAAGTGAGGCCAAACTCCCGCTCGAGTATGTCACCAAGAAAATCCCCTACAAAGATTTCACAAGAGGTGAGATGAAGTTCGACCATGCTCACGACCGCCCTAGGGCAAGCGAGGACTCCCTCTCGAGTATGACTCCAAGGAAGCCCCAACAAAGGGGCATGAAGTTTTCCTGCAGGTTTCATAAAGGGACGGAATGAAGTTCGGCATCGCTTACGACCTCCACAACGCAAGGCCCAAACTTTTTAAGCTCAAGGAATTTCCGACAGAAGGGTGCGAAGAAGTCCTCCTCCCAAAAGGTTCTGCAACTACGTCCCCCTCAATGCTCCTCGAACTCAAATTCTCATGAAAGTTAAGAACCAGCTGTCAAGACCAGAAGAGTTACGATCTCCCCCCATCTACCATCGTAAGTACTGCCTCTACCATCGCAACCATGGCCACGACACTGAGAAATGCATGCAGCTACCAAGATCAGAAAGGGGTAGTCAGGTAAATTCCTTCGACACCAGCCAGAAATGGCAACGAGAAGATCGGCCAAGGGTGCTGCCATAATCAAAAACGATAAGGTTGGTTGCCTCACGGTGTCATCAACGTTACTCCGAGGAGGAGCTTGGTACATCGATGATTCGTCGTCTCCCAGCGACAAAGCCAAGAGCTTGCTCCAAACTAAGAAGGCTAGCATGAGATAGAGGAGGTCGTCCGACTCGAAACTTACTATCAGAGAGAACCTGGAGGAGCAACGCCCCCACGACCCTGAAATGGGGATGTGCTGCCCGTAACTTCACTTCGATAAAATTCTTCCCTTCCAATAATATTGTTTTTGGATGCAAAAACTATGCGATGATAGAAAAAAAGAAGTCAATAGTCGCCATGTTAGGAACAGGAGGAAGACCTCATCCTAACACGAGCAGGTCAAAGACCATCAACCTCGGTCAGAGATAAGATCTCTCCCGAGCGATCCTAGACAACCTCGACTAGAGATAAGATCTCTCCCGGGCGAAGGCCTCGTTCACCTCAGACGAGATGGGGGGAGATGGATGATGGTTCGAATGTGCCCCCACAGCCCATTAGGAATAGGAGGAGAACTTCGTCCTAACGCGAGCAAAGTCGAAGGCCTCGTTGACCTTAGATGAGATGGGGAGAGACGGACGACGGTTTAATGTGCCCCCACAGCCCGTTAGGAATAGGAGGAGAACCTCATCCTAATGCGAGCAAAGTCGAAGGCCTCATTCAAAGGACGAGATGGGGGGAGAGGCGATGATGGTCCGTATGTGCCCTCATAAGCCCGTTAGGAATAGGAGGAGAACCTCGTCCTAACGCGAGCAAAGTTGAAGGTCTCATTGACCTTAGACGAGATGGAGGGAGACGGACGACGGTACGAATGTGCCCCCACAACCCATTAGGAATAGGAGGAGAACCTCATCCTAATGCGAGCAAAGTCGAAGATCTCATTCACAAAGGACAAGATGGAGGGAGAGGTGTGGACGATGGTCCGTATGTGCCCCCAAGCCGATTAGGAATAGGAGGAGAATCTCGTCCTAATGCGAGTAAAGTTGAAGGCCTCGTTCACTTTAGACGAGATGGGGGGAGATGGACAACGGTCTGAATGTGCCCCCACAATCCATTAGGAATAGGAGGAGAACCTCATCCTAACGTGAGCAAAGTCAAAGGCCTCATTCACCTTAGACGAGATGGAGGGAGACGGACGATGGTCCGAATGTACCCCCATAGCCTGTTAGGAATAGGAGGAGAACCTCGTCCTAATGTGAGCACCCGCATCAACCTCGGCCAAAGAAGATGAGATCTGCCCTGAGTGATCGGGCCAACCTCGGTTGGAGAGCTTCAACTTCAACCTTGGTCAGAGAAGATCTCTCTCGAGCGGTCGAGACAACCTCTGCCAGAGATAAGATCGGAGACAACCTCGTCCTAACGCAAGCGCCCGCACCAACCTCGACCAAAGGAGATAAGATCTCCCCTGAGTGACCAGGCCAACCTCGACTGGAGAGCTTTAACTTCAACCTCGGCTAGAGATAGGATCTCTCTCGAGCTCCCATATTAACCTCGATTGCTAGAGACAGTATCGCCCCCAAGGAGCTCAGCCTCCGACTTCGATCGCAGCGGACGAAGCCTTCCTCAACCTCGGTTGGAGATGGGATCTCTCCCGGGCTTCAACTTCAATATCAACTTTATCTAGAGATGAGATCTCCCTCGAGCTTCAACCTGAACCAGCATGGAGCCCAGAAGAAGACTTTGACAGTCGCCTTTCCTACACTCCCTTCCTTCGAGTTTCAAACTCGAGAGTGGGGGGGCTAGTGTTGGGGATAAACCCCGCTTCTACCGAAGTCTAGTTCGATGCTCAGCCTAATGCAACCAGTAGCCATGAAAGAGCTTCAGCGAACGGGTCTTAGCCAAACTCTTACAGCCGGTCGAACTACTTAGCGGTCGAGCTCCTTGGACTCCCAGCAGTCGGGCTTTAGACGAACCCCCAGCAGTCGAGCTTCTTCGAATCCATTCAGTCGGCTGAACTACTTAGCGACCGAGCTCCTTCGGACTCCTCAGCAGTCGAGCTCTTTCGGACTCCCAGCATCTGGATCGAATCCCTTCAGCCAGCCGAACTACATAGCTGCCGAGCTCCTTGGACTCCCAGCAGCCGGGCTTTAGCCGACCTCAATCGTTGAGCTTCAGTCAGACTCTCGTAAGAGCCAAACTCTCTCCGCATCGTTCCAGGTGCCTGTGGGAGCCAAACTCCCTCCAAGCTTTCTTTCCGATTGGATTTCTTCAGGGGCCGAACTTCTCACCGACCGAGCTCCTATCGAACTCCCCAACGATCGAGCCTTAGCCGCATACCTCCATCCAGATGCCTATGGGAGACAAACTCCTTCCAAGCTTCCTCTTTAGGAGTCTGAACTCCTCCAAAATGGGCACACGTCGAAGCCCTTCAACCCTTCATTCGACCCCGAGTGGCTCAGTATCAAGACAGTTGTAGCCATCACCATCAGTCCGATCAGTCCACCGCAAGCGACAGCAATATGCTATCAGGCGATAATGGCTGTCCCCATCAATCCACTGCAGACGGCACCTTCCTATGAGACTGACTCCGTCGGACCTCAAATGGCCCACCAGCATGTGGGTATAGCTATCATCATCATGCTCCGCTATAAAAAGGACCCTCCAGATACGCAATCTCTAATCTCTGATCTCTAAGCTCTCCTCTTCTTCTCCAAGCTTCGAAATTCATTCTCGAGCACTCCATTCCTATTGGCCAGAGCTGACTTGATCGTCGGAGGGTTCTATCATAGCCACCCCTCCCACCGACTCCGGATGGGATTTTATTTTGCAGATCCTCGATGGCGACCTCATCGGCCTCCACTCCAGTGGATTTCGGTGATGACCAGATTCTGCATCAATAGAGCTCAACAAAAAATCAATTCAAGGTTAAAGCCTAAGCCAAGCTAAGGTTAGATGCAAGACCAAACTAAGGTCAAAATCAAGGATAAGCTGAAGTTAAAATCATAATCAAACTGAAGTTAAAATCACAGCCGAGCCAAAATCAAAATTGCGATCAATTAAATAACCTCATCCTAATATGAGCAAAGTTGAAGACCTCATCGATATAAGATGGGATGAGGGGATAGGCCCTCTCAACGGCCCAAATGTGCCCTTATAAGCCTCGTTAGGAATAGGAGGAGAACTTCATCCTAACATGAGCAAAGTTGAAGATCTCGTCCATTTAAGATGGGATGGGGGAAGTGGTCCTATCAACGGCCCAAATGTGTCCCCATAAGCCACATTAGGAATAGGAGGAGAACCTCATCCTAACATGAGCAAAGTCGAAGACCTCATCCATTTAAGATGGGATGGGGGAGAGGCCCTATCAATGGCTCAAATGTGCCCCCACAAGCCATATTAGGAATAGGAGGAGAACCTTATCCTAACATGAGCAAAGTCGAAGACCTCGTCCATTTAAGACGGGATGGGGGGAGAGGTCCTATCAATGGCCTAAATGCACCCCCATAAGTTATGTTAGGAATAGAAAGAGAACCTCATCCTAATATAAGCAAAGTCGAAGATCTCGTCCATTTAAGATGAGATGGAGGAAAAGCCCTATCAACGGTCCAAATGTGCTCCTACAAGCCATGTTAGGAACAGAAGAAGAACCTCATCCTAAAGTGAGCAAAATTGATGACCTCGTCGATATAAGATGGGATGGAGGGAGAGGTCCTGCCAATGGCCCTAATGTGCCCCTATAGTCATGTTAGGAATAGGAGGAGGACCTCATCCTAACATGAGCAAAGCAAGGACCTCCGTTAACTTAAGATGGGAGGTGGAGAGAGGTTCTTTCAATAGCATAGGTGTTTCCTTACAGTTGTGTCAAGGATAAGAGAAGAACCTTATCCTGACACAAAGAGAAATCCTCTAGTTATTTAAGATAGGATGATAACCTTATCCTAGCGAGGGTACAAACCCTCGATTTCTAAACACGAGGCAAAGATGTGCAGAAATCCAACCTTAGAAGAAATCCGACCTTAGAAGATAGAGATCAGCAAAAATCTAAGCTCAAAAAGCTGAGGATAAAATTAAAAACCTTCCAAACAATTTCAAGAAGAAGCTAGAAGATTCTAAGTCTAAATGACAAAATAAGACCAAGTCTTCGGCAAGTCCAACTTATTATGCTCCATTTGTTTGAGCTAAAGCCTGGACTCGAAAGTAGAGGGGCTATTGTTAGGAGATTTTTATGCCAGTCGAAGACATGACAAATGGGTTGATTAAAGGTCTTCGAAAGACTATGGTCGAGGTCCTATTTTCAGCCGAGCTTGAATTCATCAAGAGATAGAAGCTAAAATCATGATGAGGGCTGATTGAAGATCTTTGGAAGGCTGTGGTCGAGGTCTTATTTCTGATCGAGCTTGAGTTCATTAAGAGATAGAAGCCAAAATCATGATGAAGGCTGTGGCCGAGGTCCTATTTTCGATCGAGCTTGAGTTCATCAAGAGATAGAAGCCAAAATCATGATGAGGGCTGATTGAAGGTCTTCAGAAGATTGTGGGCGAGATCCTATTTTCGATCAAGCTTGAGTTCATCAAGAGATAGAAGCCAAAATCACGATAAGGGCTGATTGAAGGTCTTTGAAAGGCTATGATCGAGGTCCTATTTCTGATCGAACTTGAGTTCGTCAAGAGATAGAAAAGCCAATCACAATGTAGGTTGAATTGAAGATCTTCAAAGGATTGACGATGAGGTCCTGAGTCAAGCCAAACTTAAGCTCATCAAGAGGCTGAAATTTCCACTCTTGTCTCCAGGTTGTCAACTCGCTCTCCCCACATGCCATGAGGGTACAATTCCTGACATGATTTCAGAGAATATTCTAGTGGCCAAACAAAATATCTCTAATAACCTACTACTCCCCCACGACTAATAACCCACAACCCATCTTAACAAACTCCAAACCCTTCTATAAAAGAAGAAAAAAGAGGGATCCCAAGGTACGCAATTCTTCTCCCCCAAACGCTCATCTTCTTTTCTCTGTTGAATGAAAAACTGACTTGAGAGTCAGAGGATCCCCACCGAAACTAACTCTGATCAGGAACTTCTCTTGTAGGTACGATCATGCCTCCAAACCATCACTACCGATTTGCCGCCATCATGCAACTCCAACCAATCCGGCCCTGAGATGGATTTTTGTATCAGCAGATCTGATTAAAAATATTTTAATCTAATTTCAATCATCATAAATATGTTAGATTTGATCTAGGAAGATTTATGATTGATTATTATTGAAACTGTTTTAATTACATGAACCTGTTTAGATTAGACCTAAAGTAGTTTTATGTTTATTTTACCTGCATATTAATTATGAATCAAACATGCAACTTGGTTGATAGAACCATATCATAAAAATATTTTACAAACATGAAAATCATTTTCAAAAAATCAAACCCCAACCCTCAGCCCAAAACTTAATTGAGTATTAAGAAGTTGATTGATTAGGATCTAGGATTGTGAATTGAAGATTCTAAGACACAAATCATAACACATTGGATTAAATGGGTTAGTGGGGATTAGGTCCATTAATTAGGTTAGACCTAGGGTTAGATCAAAGAATGGACTTAATTAGAGAATTGACTAAATCTAATCAATTGTTGTCTTAGATTAGGTCAAGAATTCTCTAGATCAATTATAATAGTTGTAGTTGGTCAACTCCATTTCTTTAACAAAACCTAAGATGGACTTGATTCTTGGCTACGCGGTCTAGCACGAACTATTAGGTTGATCTAATTGAAACTAATTAAACTAGTTGATGTCTAAGATAAACCAGATCAGTGGTTTTTAATTGGCAGCCTACTTACCTGGCCATTTTTTATCATGTCTAAGGCAAGCTTTGGTAGACCCTCCCACCAATCGAACATACCTGGCCTTTTGGTGAGATTATGTTTTGATTGAATCACTTGACTATTCGAGCTGACTAATGTCAGCTAGGTAAATTAGTGTGACTGATTTAGGTGCTCCTAGACTAGCCTGTAAGTGGTCTCCCTTAAGCTGACTTGGTGAAGCCAATGGGATGATCATGACAAGCTGGTTAATCTGACCTACTCACTTTTATAAATAAATTTTTAAAAATTATTAGGTCCCTAAAGTGAAATAGTTATATGATAACTGGATCATAGCCTTCTGTTAAAGTGGATGATAATGGGTCTATCAGTTGGATAATCATTGGAGGCCCAAAGGTCTGGTGCTTATCGATTGATGAAATTATCATTCATTATATGATCTCTTTGATACATCTTTCTAAATGGTGGTCAGGTGGGCCAACCAAAGTTGGACCTGATCATTCGTTGGTTAGATGGGCTATGTATGGTCATGTTAATGGTTGGACCTAACTGGACCCTTTTCTGAGAAGGCCAAAGCCAACTGATCAGGGGTTGGGGCAAAATTTAATTACTAAAAATTATTTGAAAAAATAATTAGTTATGAACCTACCCTAGCTTAGATGTACATGGGTTGGCCATCCAAAGTTGGGCTCGTGTGTAGTCTATGTGGATTCTAGTACCCACTAAGAAATTAGGATAATTCCTCGAATTGGAGGTTGAGGCTATCAATTCGAATAAAATAGTAAGAGAAACCTTTTGATTAAAGTCCAAATCTTTAGGTTTAATGAATCAATTCTAATTAGGTTTTGGTTTTTCTTTGTGCAGACATGGCCACTTCCCTATCACTCCGATCATTGTTGGACAATGATAAGTTGGTGGGACCCAACTTTGATAGCTGATACCAAAAGTTGAAGATTGTCCTGGAGCATGAATGGATCCTATATATGTTGACGAATTCTACACCTAAGGAGCCAGCTGTCAATGTACGTGGAACAATCAGAGACACTTATCAGAAGTGGCTCGGTGATTGAACCATGGTATACTACATTATACTAACTGCGATGAGTGATGAGTTCAGTCGTAGGTTTGAGACAGCTCTGCCAAATGAAATTCTCCAAGTGTTGGAGGATTCTTTTGACACACCCGATGACATTGAGAGGCATAAGACTAGTTGCACCATCTTCAATGCCAGAATGCGGGATGGAGCCTCTGTCACTGATCATGTACTATACATGATCGAGCTGATAGAATGCTTGAGCAAAGTCAACTTTTTCATGCATGAATAATTTGAAAAAGATGTAGTACCGAACTTACTGCCAAAATCCTATCTCTCTTTTCATACTCATTATAGAATGGCAAAGCCTAAAGTAAACTACCATCGCTTGATAAGTGGTAAAAATATACTAATAAAATTATTAAATAATAAAATAAATTAATTTATTTTTAAGAAATTAATATTTTTGTTAATTTTATATAGAAAAGAAGGCCACCAATATGAAGATCTTATTTTTTTGGATTAGATGAAATAAATTTTAAGCAAAATGAATTTCAAATGAGCCCGAAATTGAATTTAAAAGGAAATAAAAAAAAACCTACCATTTCAGTTCAAACTGATTCAGAAAAATTGGCTCAGCAGACCACCCAGCCCGACTATGCTCAGATCGATCACCTGCTGATGCCCAGCTTACGCCACACTGACGTTAGAATTTTTTGCGATGCACGGTGGACCGCTATAGGAACCAGGCGAGGGTATTTTAGGGATTTCATGGGGATAAGCATGCTCCGATTAGCTGAAGGAAGCGGCGGTCCACACAACGCCGAGCTCATGCATGATCTATAGAGGGTATTTTGGAAATTTTGCCTAATCCAATGAATAATATTCACTTGGATTTGATCGAACAGTGAAAATCTATGCACTGACGAACGGCGGATGCAGCTATCGGTCGAGATCCAATGGTGGAGATGCATTACCAACTTTAAACTAAGAATTAAAGGCTTCTTTGGGCACGATCTGATGGCCAAGATTCAATCTTCAAGGTTGATCCAATGGTCTAAATGAATTTCAACTTGATTTAAATTTTTAAAATAATTTTTGAGTAATTTTTAGCCCATTTGATCGACATCCAATGGTCAGAGTTGATCCAAGATTTTTTTTAGTTATTTTGAGAGCGTTAAACCCAATTTCAATGGAATTTCAACCTAAAACCACCTGGATTAGCCTATTTAAAGGCCTGCTGCCTGCTGTTGCCGGAGAGAAGAGGCAAAGAAAAAAAGAGAGAGTTGAAAATAAAGAAAAAATAGGGAGAAATAGAGAGAACAGAGAGAGAGGTGTTTAGGGAGAGAAGAGAAAGAGTTTTTTTTTTGTTATTTTTCTTTCCTCTTCTTTCCTTCTTTCGAAGGCCAGTACTCAAAGCGACTTTCTTCTTCATTGAGTTCTCCATACCAAGAGCAACAGACAACCAATTTTAGCAAATACACAGTCTAATTTCTTCATGCTTTTTATTTTATCTACTATTTTTGAACTTGTTATCATGAACTAAATTTTCTTTTACTAAGGCTAAGGTGTAGCCACTCTTTTGATGCAATTTTCAGTATAATTTATTTTTAATTTTAAATTTTATTAATGAGGAGTATATAAATATGATCTTAATGCTTTTAGATTACTGGCCATCTTCTAATTGATCTGATGAACATAGATGATACAGACCACGTAGATCAATGTTATTGCTTCTTGATTATATAACTTGTATTATGAATCGAATTAGAATTCATATGCATGCAGAAATTTTAGTGCACTTTGGATGTAGCGTATTTTAATTAGAGGATTTTACAAAATTTAATGCATCGATATTTATTTAAATTACATCTGGACCAAAGGATAATTAATAAATATTGATAGTTTTGCTATGCTTGGACCAAAGAATAGTGAATAAACTAGGAGACTCCACCATCACATGAAATAAAATTAACCTAATAACCCGAATATTGTATTAACTGAGTTGGTGAACCGATTGTCTTAGTAACCTATTGCTCTTAAATTTAAAATCCTAATAATTACACACTCTCTCTATTTTTTTATAATTTTTAATTATTTTTTATTTTATTCTTTATTTTTTTATTCGCATAAATCGATCTTCTAAATAAAGCATAGGAAAAAGCTTTTCAGTACTTATTTTGCAATCCTCTAGGAACGATACTCTACTCACTTACTTTATTACTTGATCAATTGGTGCACTTGCCATAGCTATAGATTAGCATGCATCAAGTTTTTGGCACCGTTGTTGGGGATTGTGTCTAAAATAATATTAAAATTTTGATTCTAGCTTTACTTTAGAATTTTATTTTTAATTTTTGTTCTTACTTTATTTTTAAATTTGTTCAGTGCATGACATGTACTGGATATAGTAACTTACTATCTTTAGATCCAAAAATTGAAAGGACCATGAGTGACTACAACAAGAAAGAAACATGGCAGCTAAAGATCCTAACGACATCAATTTGAGATTGAATACGGAGATCGAGGGACAGCATGAAGCTATTCGAGCAATACATCGCCCATTAAATGATTAGATCACACCATCTATAGTCGATGCAGCTTTGAGCATTAGGAGGTCGCCTATGCGAGCAAACAACTTCAAAATGAAACCAGCGATGATTTAGATGATTCAATCAATAGTCCAATTCAGTGGACATGTGCATGATGATCCCAATGCCCATTTTTTTAACTTTCTTGAATTTTGTGATACTTTTAAAATTAATGGGGTGTCAGATGATGCTATTAGATTAAGGTTATTTCTTTTCTCTTTATGGGACAAAGCTAAAAGTTGGCTTCATTCTCTTCCTGCAGGTTCTATCACAACTTGGGATGTCCTAGCCTAAAAATTCTTAGCCAAGTACTTTTCACCTTCCAAGACTGCCAAGATGCGCAATGATATCACTTTTTTTTATGCAGATGGACATGGAGACACTATATGAGGCTTGGAAGCATTTCAAGAAATTGCTAAGGAGATGTCCACATCATCAACTACTCGTATGGCTTTAGGTACAAACTTTCTATAATAGTTTATCTCCTACTAATTATTCTAATATTGATGCAGCAACAGGAGGAACCATTAACCAAAAAATGGAGAAAGAAGCCTTTGATCTGATTGATAAGATGGTATCAAATAACTATCAGTGGCAAACAGAATGCATGATGCCGAAAAAACTAGCAACTGTGTAGGGAGTAGATTGCGTGCCAATCTTACTAGTTGAAATTGCAGCCCTTAGAGTCGAAGTCAACAACTTGAAGGGAACAGCTATGCATGTTTAGAGCATCACTTGTGACCTATGTGGTGGAGGACATGATACAAGCAACTACCAGACAAGTAATCCTTTTGCTAAAGCAACCGATATAGCTAATTATGTTGGTAATTTTTTTAGGCCACAACAAAACAATCCCTACTCCAACACATACAATCAAGGGTGGAGGCAGCATCCAAATTTCTTGTAGAGTAATCAAAATGCAGCACAACCACCACCTCTGAGGTTCCAAGTACCTGAAAAGAAGTCCAACATGAAGGAGCTGATGGTCAAATTGAAGCAAAACCAAGAAGCAACTATAAAAAATTTGGAAGCTAAGCTTAGGCAGGACCAAATAGCAATAATTCAAAATTTGGAGATGCAAATAGGCCAAATGGCTAAGATAATCTCTGAGAGACCTCAGAGATCCTTGCCTAGCAACACGGAGACCAATCCAAGAAAGCAAGTCAATGCTATCATCCTAAGAAGTGGTAAAAAGCTAGAGGAGCCACATCAGAAGAAAGAGACTGAAGAGCCAACTACAAGTAAGGAACCATCAACTAAAATTCATCAGTCACCAAAACAACCATTAGATGGATGGTCTCAAGGTATATAGTTTGTCGATCTAAATGTGAAGCCCTACGTGCCGCCACTACCATTCCCAAAGAGACAAATACAGCATCCAGATAAGAAATTTTCTAATTTTTTTCAAAATTTTAAAAAATTTAAATATTAATATTTCTTTTGTAGATGCTATCACTAAAATGCCTAGGTATGCCAAGTTTCTCAAAGAAATTCTAACAAATAAGAAAAAGCTGAAGGAGCATGAGAGAATAAATTTGAATAAAGAATGCTCAGCAATACTTTAAAATAAATTACCATAGATTATTGGTGATTATAGTTTTAAAGTTTTATGTGATTTAGGAGCAAGTATTAATCTCATGCCCGTTTCTATTTTCAGGAAGCTTGGTCTAGGAGAACCGAAGCCTACCACTATTACTCTTCAATTAGCCAACAGATCCATCAAATATTCAAGAGGTATAGTGGAGGATATCTTAGTAAAGGTAAACAAGTTTATTTTTCCTGTTGATTTTATTGTTCTTGATATGGAAGAAGATTATGATGTACCCCTTATCTTAGGGAGATCCTTTTTAGCTACTGGAAAGCTTTAATAGATGTTCAACAAGAAAAATTAATTTTTAGAATCCAAGATGAATAAGTTATTTTTAATGTTTTTAAAGTTATTAAACATTCCAATGATAATCAAACTTATTTTCGTATAGATGATATTGACAATTTAGTACATGAGTAGTTTCTAGAAAACAAGTTTGAGGACCCTATTGAAGCTTGCATTATCCAATCACAAGAGGGTTCAGCTAAAGATGAAAGGCAAATAGAATGCATAAAATTGTTAAAGGCCAGACCATATATTTCATGCACATATAGACCACGATTTAAAGAATTAGAAAGATCATCCACTCCTTTTCCGAAGACATCAATTGAAGAGCCACCTACTCTTAAACTTAAATCTCTTCCTTCTCATTTAAAATATATTTTCTTGGAAGGTTTCTTGCACTTACCTGTTATTATTTCTTCTTCTTTGATAGATTTAATGGAAGAAAAGTTGTTAAGAGTGCTAAAGAAACACAAAAAGGCATTTGGATGGACCATAGCAGACATCAAAGGAATTAGTCCCTCAATTTGTATGCACAAAATTCTCATGGAGGACAACTATGAGCCTACGGTCCAACCCCAAAGAAGACTCAACCCTAAGATGCAAGAAGTGGTCAAAAAGGAGGTAATTAAGCTATTGGATGTAGGTATTATTTTGTTAGATATACGTGCCCTAGAAGCCAGAATTGGCTGACACTTGTAATACACTTCTAGGGGTAAAATTATAATTTTGATTATTATCAATAAAATAGGTTATTTTCTATCACATATGTGTATTTAGTGTCTGTGATACATCCTTTGAGTTAATGATAATGATAATTAATATTTTCAAGAGTTGAAAATTTAAGACATGAACAATCATTATTAACTCATAAAATGCTCCCAACCATAGGATCATCACGAGGATGGTGATTGATCCGAAAGGTTGGTGTACAATCATTTTTCTTTAGTAGATGAGTCTTGAGTCTACGGTGTGGAGACACCGGAGCGAGAGTACAGGTACTCGTTAGAGAACGAGGGCACTGAGCGTGACCACCTCGAGTAGTCATTAGGAAGTCTACCTTCTCGTCAATGACTGACTCGATGCTGCAGTAGTGTGTCTGGTTCTTTGACCTGAGATGCATCGGCAGTTCACCTTGAGGGTGTTATAGTTTGACTACACCATTACTCGATCTCCTAGCCATATGGAACCCTGAGGTGTATGTTGGCTATAGCATGTTCATTGTAGGAACTGGATTGCATCAAGATGGAATCTATCTACCTCGGTGGTAGAGGAGCAGCCCTATGATGATCATGAGAATCAAGTCCAGAAGCCCATGGCCATGGTAGAGTGAAATAATAGAAAGAGTTTCTATTTAGATTTTCACATTGGACTCGAATCGAATGATTACATCATATGACAGAGACTAGGGTTTGACGAGTTCACCTTAACCCTAATCTGATCGGGGCTCAAGATAGAAGAACTTAATCACACAGGTAGCTGCACCAAGAGGTTCGCATTCAGCTCTGATGGGTTGCCACCATATACTGCTAGGTGTCACTGGTGGATTTTGGGAGCAATTAGAATGATTTAGATGATCGATCATTCTAGCTGTTCGAATCAGAAGAGTTCTGATCCATCGAAAGGAGTTTCGATGATGTCGATGATAGAGATCATGACATATCCCATTACCATACAGAACTGAACCTAACTGGGTCACACAAACAAGGGTTTGAATCTGGTGATCATCAATTGAACTGATCTAGTTCAATTGATCTGAATGAGATTCAATTAGGTTCAAGGAAAATCGTGCTAGCACTCGATTGAACCTAACGTTCTTCTTTTACTATCATAAATAAGTTGTCCTGACTGAGCCAAAGGAGTTTGTGCTCAATCAGAGGCCTTCATATGGTCTGACTGGAGGTTGTCCAAGTCAGAAAAGGTTGTCTTATTTTGTAAGACATTACCTGCCATTTTTGGTCACCTGCCATTTCTTGTTCTTTGACTTTGGTCAAAAGTCTACCTTTGACTGGTCAAATGTTGACCATTGACACTTTGACTTTTGACCACATGTCATGCACCTATTGGAGAGCTGGTGGGGGCCTTGTCCCCCTGCCAGAACCTGGCAAGGAGAAGGGCGCACGCCACCCTTGGCGTGTGCCCAAGTTAGGAGGCGCCTAGGAGTCCTTGTTGGACAAGGACTCCATCTCCTTTTTGGATTCCAATTAGAGTTCTCCTAAGAACCAAGTTTGACTGGTCTTAGGCACCTCTAAGGAGGAATCCAGGGGACTCTATTCCCACCAATCAGATTTAGATCTGATTTCACAAAGGGTTGTGATTGGTTGGGAAAGAAGAGGAGTTGGATCACGCTTAGTCTATAAATAAGACCCTGCGCCCAACTCAAAGGGCAACAGATTCTCCACGCCCCAAGGCTGCCTCTCCTCCTCCTTCCTCCATGCCAAGTCCAACTTCTCCCTCTCCTCTCCATGTCCAAAAGAGTTTTGGATCCTTGGTTGGTGCGATTCCAGATCAAGAGAAAGGCGATCAAAAGCTAAGAAGGCTGCGCTGCTGCAAAGGACGACTGCTGATCTTCAAAAGGAGTTTTGAAGATCCTCCAGATCAGATCCAGATCTGATTTTTGGAGACGTGATAGAGAAGAAGAGGATCTCCAGATCCAACCCGAGTGGATATCGGTAGAGGCCAGGCGCTTGCGTGGCTAGATCCAGAACCTTCCGCTGCTTACAGGATCATCAACAGGGTAATAGGATTACCCAAATCAAGGTAAATTAAATTTGATTTAATTTATCTAATTTTATTTTATTATTAAAATAATAAGAATCAGATCTGAAATATCTCAAGATCTGATTAAGATTAAAGAGAAAAATTTTTGAAATATATCTCTTGATCTGATCAGATCTGAACGAACCTGGACCGGAAAATCAGGATTTCCCTTCAACTGGTATCAGAGCCAAGGT
Organism: Cocos nucifera; assembly: GCA_006176705.1. NCBI lineage: Eukaryota > Viridiplantae > Streptophyta > Magnoliopsida > Arecales > Arecaceae > Cocos > Cocos nucifera. The sequence continues at coordinate 135,649 of QRFJ01002132.1, read as the reverse complement.
TCTAAATTGTTTAGATCTGATTTTAAATTTATTTTAATTAAAAAATAAGTGATTTTAGATGTCACATGAGATGTGATCAGATCTGAAATCAGAAAAAATTAAAATTAAATGATTTGGATCTAAGATTAGAAAATATGCATGACTAGTTCTAAAATAGAATAGTTCTATAGAATAGTCTTGCATGTTTTTGATTTAATCTGATTAAATCATATTTTAGATCCTTTTATTTACTATTTTTTGATATTATAAGTATTATAATAACATCTGAAAAATAGCAAATAAAAATTATTTAATTTTAAATATCATATGAGATATGATTGATGCATGTCTAGACTAGTTGTAGAATAGTTCTACATAATTGTCTAGATTAGAATTTATTTTGATTAGATCAATTTAAATCTAATTTTTTAGATTATTATGAGATAATTTAGATCTGAAAAATATGCATGATTTGATACATGAGATGTATGCAAAATATGCCATGATTAGATCTAATTTGTATATGAGATATATGATATAGATCTAAAACTGTTTTGTAGTATTGACATGTTCCTGATTAAGGCGTTCCTCTTGGCCGTCCGGTCATAAGAATGAAGAAGGGTTTAAAGGCCCTCTCTTCCCATTCGATGGGGTGTTCTTATGATGTGTAGGGGTGCTGCGTGTTCGTCCTTAATCAGAAACCCAAAACTTACTTTCTGCAAAACCCTAGATCCTGAAACCCTAGGATTTATTGTGCATATTTTGTTTATGAACCCTACTTAATTAAGAATTAAGTTTATGGAATATTAATTAGGTCTAAAATTGAGAATTTTCAGATCTAAGACATATTCATAATACTGGGTTCGGGCTTGGGTAGCTCAATTAGGTCTAAGCGGTTGATCAAACCGAATCAAGAGTTGGTTAGATGGGATCAACAATGCTTAAATTGACCAGCCTAATAGGATTAAGTCTGGGTCAAGATCGAGTCACGATCAAGCAAGACCTAATTAGGCTCAGAGGTTAGAGTCTGGATTGTAGGCTAACCCAATTGGTTCTGACTCAACAATTTGGTGTCTAAGGTAAGTTTGGCACATACGACCGACTGGTTTTTAATTGGAAGCTACTCGACCTGAATGCGTTCTTGTACGAGTTAATGGCATATTCCTTCCACCGGTCTCACTTACCTGGCCATATCTGTTGACACAGTTCTGATCTGAGGTGGTCAATAATCCGAGCTAACCCATGCCACTAGGTTAGTCATAATTGTTATGACTAAGCCAAGTCTAGTTTAATGAGACCTGAATCAATTCTCCCTAAGAAAAGATTAAGTCTGAGGTCTTCCACCATTGTAGATGTGCGGGCCCTTCCCGGGGTTGATTGTTCTCGGCTGGATACAGTGGCTCAGTTGCACCGGGAAAGATGCAACCATGTCTATTAGGCATTGGATGCTATGGGCTGGAGGATGAGTTGGGCTCAATATTTTGGATACGGTGAGAGACTCAATTAGGAAACCCAGTCTATGCAAATGGTGGGTCTGACTTAACTAAGGAGTGGATCAATATTTCGGATACGGTGAGATTCATGAATTAGAGACCAAGTTTGGGTGCACCATGATTAGAGAATCATTGAACAAGAGTTGTTCACTCATTGGCTAACCCATCACCAATAACTGTTAGGTGAGGTGATGAGTCAGTTGGTGAGACCGCACCACCCACTAGAAATCATTAATCATGGAGATTTTTCGCATCTCTACAGAGGGAGTGTAGGGATCCGAGAAAATAGTGGGAGCTAATTTGTTTAAAAATAAAATCCCTAAATAAATTGGTCAAGTCATA
>QRFJ01002132.1:63447-132835 GCA_006176705.1 Cocos nucifera | reverse complement strand
CAGAAGGTATAGTACCTATTGGGTGTAAATGGATCTTCAAGAGAAAGATTGGTGCTAATGGGAATGTGGAGACATTCAAGACTAGACTAGTGGCAAAAGGTTATAGTCAATGCGAAGGCATTGACTATTAGGATACCTTTTCTCCAGTAGCTATGCTAAAATCCATCCGCACATTGCTTGCCATTGCAGCCTATTTCGATTATAAAATATCACAAATGGACGTGAAAATGGCATTCTTAAATGGATATCTTGAGAAAGATATCTATATGGAATAGCTGCTAGATTTCACATCCAGTGATACTGATCACAAGGTTTGCAAGCTGCAAAGATCTATATATGGACTTAAGCAAGCATCTCAGAGTTGGAACACTCATTTTAATGATGTGATCAAAATATTTGGTTTCATCAAAAATGAAGAGGAACCGTGTGTCTTTAAAAAGGTCAGTGGGAGCGCTGTTGTCTTCCTCGTATTGTACGTGGATGACATCCTCCTTATTGAGAATGATATTCCCATGATGATGATAGTCAAATTATGGTTGTCCAAGGAATTCTCCATGAAAGACCTAGGTGAAGCATCCTTTATTCTAGGAATTAAGGTCTATAGGGATAGACCGAATAGGATGCTAGGACTTTCACAGAAAATGTACATAGAGGAAGTACTAAAGAGGTTTAGTATGGAAAACTCTAAGAAGGAATTAATATCCTTCAGACATGGTATTCATCTTTCCAAGAAGATGTGCCCTAGCACATCTGAGGAAATAAAATGCATGAGCAAGATCCCTTATGCTTCTGCAATAGGGAGCCTCATGTATGCCATGCTATGTACACGACCTGATATAGCCCATGCTGTGAGTGTCACAAGCAGATATCAGTCAAATCCAGGTGAAGAACACTGGACTTCTGTGAAATATATCCTTAAGTACTTAGAGAAGAACTAAGGATATGATGTTGGTCTTTGGTAACGGAGAACTCCATGTCCAGGGATACATAGACTTGGATTTCATGTCCGATGTAGATGATCGAAAGTCGACATCTGGGAGTCTATTTCTGTGCAATGGTGGTGCTGTCAGCTGGAAGAGTTTCAAGCAAACCATGATAGCAGATTCCACCATGAAAGTAGAATATATCGCTGCATCAGAGGCTACGAAGGAAGCATTCTGGTACAAGAAGTTTGCGACAGAAATTGAAGTAATGCCATCAGATGCCATTCCTCTGTACTACGACAACAATGGTGCCATAGCCCTTGCTAAGGAGCTGAGGTCTCACCAGAAGTCTAAGCACATTGAGCGACGATACCACCTCATCCGTGATTACCTCGAGAAGGGTTACGTCGAGGTCAAGAGAGTCAACTCTGCAGACAATACGGCAGACCCATTTACAAAGCCGTTGGGACAACAAAAATTCAAAGCCCACCTTAAGAAGATGGGACTTAGACTTGTAGCCAATTGGCTTTAGGATAAGTGAAAGATTGTTAGATATATGTGCCCTAAAAGCCAAAATTGGCTGACACTTGTAATACACTTCTAGGGGCAAAATTATAATTTTGATTATTATCAATAAAATGGGTTATTTTCTATCACATATGTGTATTTAGTGTCTGTGATACATCCTTTGAGTTAATGGTAATGATAATTCATATTTTCAAGAGTTGAAAATTTAAGACATGAATAATCATTATTAACTCATAAAATGCTTCCGACCATAGGATCATCACGAGGATGGTGATTGATCCTATAAGATTGGTGTACAATCACTTTCTCTTTAGTAGATGAGTCTTGAGTCTATGGTGTGGAGATATCGGAGCGAGAGTATAGATACTCATTAGAGAATGAGGGCACTGAGCGTGACCACCTCGAGTAGTCATTAGGAAGTCTACCTTCTCGTCAATGACTGACTCGATGCTGTAGTGGTGTGTCTGGATTCTTTGACCTGAGGTGCATCGGTAGTTCACCTTGAGGGTGTTATAGTTTGACTACACCATTACTCGGTCTCCTAGCCATATGGAACCCTGAGGTGTATGTTGGCTATAGCATGTTCATTATAGGAACTGGATTGCATCAAGATAGAATCTATCTACCTCGGTGGTAGAGGAGCAGCCCTATGATGATCATGAGAATCAAGTCCTAGAAGCCCATGGCCATGGCAGAGTGAAATAATAGAAAGAGTTTCTATTTAGATTTTCACATCGGACTTGAATCGAATGATTACATCATATGATAGAAACTAGGGTTTGACGAGTTCACCTTAACCCTAATCTGATCGGGGCTCAAGATAGAAGAACTTAATCACACAGGTAGCTGCACCAAGAGGTTCACATTCAGCTCTGATGGGTTGCCACCATATACTGCTAGGTGTCACTGGTGGATTTTGGGAGCAATTAGAATGATTTAGATGATCGATCATTCTAGCTATTTGAATCAGAAGAGTTCTGATCCATCGAAAGAAGTTTCGATGATGTCGATGATAGAGATCATGACATATCCCATTACCATATAGAACTGAACCTAACTGGGTCACACAAATAAGGGTTTGAATTTGGTGATCATCAATTGAACTAATCCAGTTCAATTGATCTGAATGAGATTCAATTAGGTTCAAGGAAATCATGCTAGCACTCGATTGAACCTAACGTTCTTCTTTTACTATCATAAATAGTTGTTCTGACTGAGCCAAAGAAGTTTGTGCTCAATCAAAGGCCTTCACCTTGTCTGACTGGAGCCTATCCAGATCAAAAAAGGGTTGTCTTATTTTGTAAGATAATACCTGCCTTTTTTGTCACCTGCCATTTCTCGTCCTTTGACTTTGGTCAAAAGTTGACCTTTGATGGGTCAAATATTGACCATTGACACTTTGACTTCTGTCTATGTGTTACACACCTATTGGAGAGCTGGTGGGGGCTTGTCCCCCTGCCAGAATCTAACAAGGAGGAGGGCGCATGCCACCCTTGGCTTGTGCCCAAGCAGGAGGCGCCCAGGAGTCCCTGTTGGACAGAGACTCCATCTCCTTTTTGGATTCTGATTAGACTTATCCTAAGAACCAAGTTTGACTGGTCTTAGGCACCATCTAAGAAGGAATCCAAGGGACTCTATTCCCACCAATCAGATTTAGATCTGATTTCACAAAAGATTGTGATTGGTTGGGAAGAAGAGGAGTTGGATCTTGCTTAGTCTATAAATAAGACCCTGTGCCCAACTCAAAGAGCAACACAATTCTCCATGCCCCAAGGCTGCCCCCTCCTCCTCCATGCCAAGTCCAACTTCTCCCTCTCCTCTCCATGCCCAAAGGTGTTTGGGATCCAAGTTGGTGCAATCCAGACGAGAGAAAGGCAATAAAAGGCTAGAAGGCTGCACTACTGCAAAGGACAACTACTGATCTTCGAAAGGTGTTTTGAAGATCCTCCAGATCAGATCTAGATCTAATTTTTGGAGACATGATAGAGAAGAAGAGGATCTCTAGATCTAGCCCAAGTGGATATCGGTAGAGGCCAGGCACTTGCATGGCTAGATCTAGAACCTTCCGCTGCTTACAGGATCATCAATGGGTAATAGAATTATCCTACATCAAGGTAAATTAAATTTGATTTAATTTATTTATATTTTATTTTATTATTAGAATAATAAGAATCAGATCTAAAATATCTTAGATTTGATTAGGATCAAAGAAAATTTTTTTTGAAATATATCTTTTGATCTAATCAGATCTAAATGAATCTGATCCGAGAAATCAGGATTTTCCTTCATATTTATCCTATCTCCGATAGTTCATGGGTGAGTCCTATTTAAGTAGTTCCTAAGAAAGGTAGAATTACTATAGTTCAAAATGATAATAATAAATTAATTCCTACTAGGACTGTTACTGGATGGAGAGTATGTATGGATTATAGAAAATTAAATGATGTAACTAGAAAAGATCATTATCCAATTCCATTCATTGATCAGATGTTAGAGAGGTTAGCTGAACATGATTTTTACTGCTTTTTAGATGGATATTCTGGTTATAATCAAATTGCCATAGCACCTGAGGATCAAGAGAAAACTACTTTTACATGTCCTTATGGTACATTTGCTTTTAGAAGAAGGTCGTTTGGTTTATGTAATACACCAGCTACTTTTCAATGATGCATGATGGTTATTTTTTATGATATGATTGAAAATTTTCTTGAAATATTTATGGATGATTTTTCTATCTTTGGATCCACATTTGATAAATGCTTGCATAACTTATCTCTTGTTTTACAAAGATGTGAGGATACTAATCTTATCTTAAATTGGGAGAAGTATCATCTGATGGTACAAGAAGGCACAGTATTAGGCCACAAGATTTCATGTAAAGGTATTAAAGTGGATAGAGCTAAGCTTGAGGTGATCGAAAAGTTATCCATACCGACCTCAGTTAAGACTATTAGGAGCTTTTTGGGGCATGCTAGATTTTATCATCGATTTATAAAGGACTTCTCTTTAATTTCTAAACCTCTATCTAAATTATTATGTAAAGATGTCTCTTTTCATTTTTCTGATGAGTGTTTACAAGCATTCAATACCCTCAAGGAGAAGCTGGTCATGGCACCTATTGTGGTAGCACCAGATTAGTCCCTACCTTTTGAGTTGATGTGTGATGCTAGTGACATAGCCATAGGAGCAGTACTCGATCAAAGAAAGGATAAGATTTTTCAAACCATATACTATGCTAGCCGCACTTTGACTGAAGCCCAACAAAAATATGCAACCATAGAAAAGGAGCTCCTGGCAGTAGTATTTGCATTAGATAAATTTCATTCTTATCTTATTTTATCTAAAGTTATTATATACACCGACCATGCAGTTCTAAAGTATCTCCTTATCAAGAAAGATGCAAAACTCAGATTGATCAGATGGATTCTTTTGCTACAAGAGTGTGATTTGGAGATTAAGGATAAGAAGGGCATAGAGAATTCAGTTGCTGACCACCTTTTCAGATTGAAAAACATCACAGAGAAGGAATTAGATATTTGCCCTATCAAGGAGGAATTTCTAGATGAGTGCTTCCATGCTATATCAGGTAGAACATTTTCATGGTATGCTGATATTATTAACTACCTAGTTGGTAAGGTTCTTCCACTTGGTCTTTCTTTTCAACAAAAAAAGACGTTCTTATCTATTGTTAAATATTATTTTTGGGATAAACCCTTCTTGTATAAGTGTTGTGCAGACCAGGTCATTAGAAGATGTATTTCAGAGGAAGAAATGGAGAAAATTCTGCATCATTGTCATGACCGGGAGGTAGGAGGATATTTCGGCCCAACTAGAACAACTTATAAGGTTCTTCAATCAGGTTTTTATTGGCCCTCTCTATTTAAAGATGCTCATACTTATGTCTCTTCATGTGACCGCTATCGAAGAACTGAAAATCTCTCTAGGAGACATGAAACGCCTTTAAACAATATTCTTGTGTATGAAATTTTTGATGTTTGGGGTATTGATTTTATGGGACCTTTTTCTAGTTCTCTTTCAAATCAATATATACTTGTGGTTGTAGATTATGTTTTAAAAAGGATAGAAGCAGCACCTTTTCCAACTAATGATGCTAAGGTAGTTATCAAATTTTTGAAAAAGCATATTTTTACATGTTTTGGCACTCCTAGAGCAATCATTAGTGATGGAGGTAAACACTTTTGTAATAAATAATTTTAAAATCTATTAAGCTAATATGGTGTCACTCATAAAATAGCTACCCCATATCATCCACAAACTAGGGGTCAAGTAGAGGTGTCTAATAGGGAATTAAAAGGAATTTTAGAAAAGACTATAAGTGCATCTAGGAAAGACTGGTCATTAAAATTAGATGATGCATTGTGGAAGAATAAGACTGCATATAAAACACCTATTGGTATGTCCCCATATAGGCTACTCTTTAGAAAAGTATGCCACCTCCTTGTTGAGCTAGAACATAAAGCATATTGGGCCATGAAAATTCTTAACTTTGATATACAAGATACAGGAAAGAACAGGTTGATGCAAATGAATGAGATGGACAAATTTCACCACCATGCCTATGAGAATGCCAGGATCTACAAAGAACATACTAAGAAATGGCATGATAACCATATTGTAAAAAGAGAATTCCATGAGGGACAGCAAGTTCTCTTGTATAGTTCACGGCTACATTTGTTTCTAGGAAAGCTAAAATCAAGATGGATAGGTCCCTATATAATTACTAAGATATTTCCATATGGAGCAATAGAGATCTTTGACGAATCAAAAGGTACCTTCAAGGTAAATGATCACAGGCTGAAAAATTACATTGATGGAAGTTTTGAGAAGGAGAAGGAAGCAATTCAATTTCAAGATCTAACCTAGAGTCTCAAAGGAAGTTAAGCTGAAGACTATAAATCAGAACTACTAGATAGATTATTTCTTTTCTTTTTAGTTTTGATCATTTTTCTTTTCTTTTATTTTTCAGTAATTTATTGTTGCTATTTTACTGCTTTGGTGTATATTTTTAATTTTGTAGAGAAAAATCAATGAGAGCTCAAGCCAAATTTCAAAGCTTCAAAGAACCAGACTGAACCAAATCAGATGTATTCCTTCCTATCCTTTATTGCACCCTTTATTTTTCTTTCTCCTTTAAGATAATGTAGAATAAGTTCGGGGTAAAAAAAAAAAAAACTTTTTAAATCATGTGTCAAGAAAAAAATCTTGAGCAAGATAGACTGGACAAGGAATAAAAGATAGACGTATCTGCTAATGAATGTAACGAGTTAAAGAAGTAGATTAGTTGGTCAGACTTTTAGCAGCCTACTTAGGTCATCAAAAGACTATTAGCACTTCTAATTACACATGCACACTAACAAGGCAAAGTAGGTATTAATTATATGGCCAACTAAGGATTTAATTATCACTAAAAATTAATAAATAATATACATTCTAATCAAACAAACTTGAATTTAAAGAAAGAGCTACCTATCTAAAAATAAAGTGCAAAAGATAGAGTATATGTGGATTACCCAAAGCTTAGTAACTTGATCTCTACACCTAGGTCAAGTGTGAAAATTCATGTAAAATAGTGGAGGAAAGGCCAGGATGCTCAGCATAAATAAAATAAAATAAAATAAAATAATGAGGCAGTGTGAAAGCTACCTTAATTCATGAGTATAAAATTAGGAATATATAAAAAATTAATCAAAATAGATGATAAGAGAGGATACTTTTGTCCTTTAAATTAACACTGAAATGCTAAGTTAGTCATCACGAATACAAGTGCTGTAAATTTTTAATATAATCTAAGAAAGTTGTTAAGTGTATTGATTGCAAAATTTGTTTCTGAAGCTCAATGCTTAGTTAGTGGTATTTTCTAAACTTTTTGACCTTTAACATTAGATTTATCTTTTTGATGGATGATCTTATTGAAATATGGTATTAAATAAAGCATTGCTAAGGGACTAGCAATGACTAAGTTGGAAGGTATAATAAATGGTAAAAATATACTAATAAAAGTATTAAATTATAAAATAAATTAATCTATTTTTAAAAAATTGATACTTTATTAATCTTATGTAGAAAAGAAGGCTATCAATATAAAGATCTTATTTTTCTGGATCAAATGAAATAAATTTCAAGCAAAATGAATTTTAAACGAGCTCGGAATTGAATTTCAAAAGAAATGAAAAAAAAAGCCGATCGGTCTAGTTCAAACTGGTTCAGAAAAACTGGCTCAGCAAACCACCCGACCTGACCGCACTCAGACCAACCATCCACTGATGCCTAGCTTACGCCATGCTGATGTCAGAATTTTTTGCAGTGCATGGTGGACCGCTATAGTAACTAGGCAAGGATATTTCGAAAATTGCATGGAGACAAGCACACTCCAATTGGCTGAAGGAAGCGGCGGTCCATGCAATGTTAGGCTCATGCACGATCTATAGAGGATATTCTAGAAATTTCATCTAATTCGATGAATGCTGTTCACTAGAATTTGATCGAACGGTGAAAATCTGTGCACTGACGAACGACAGATGCAGCTTCCGATTGAGATCTAATGGTGGAGACGCGTTACCAGTTTTAAACTAAGAATCAAAGGCTTCTTTGGGCATGATATGATGGTCCAGATTCGATCTTTAAGGCTGATCCAATGGTTCAAATGAATTCCGACTTGATTTGGATTTTCAAAATGATTTTTGAGTGGTTTTTGGCCCATTTGATCGACATCCAACGGTCAGAATTGATCCAATTTTTTTTTAGTTATTTTAAGAGCTTTAAACCTAATTTTAATGGGATTTCGACCTAAGACCACCTAGATTAGCCTATTTAAAGGCCTGCTACCTGCTGTTGCTGGAGAGAAGAGGTAGAGAAAAAAAAGAAAGAGTTGAAAATAAAGAGAAAATAGGAAGAAATAGAGAGAACAGAGAGAGAGGTGTTTAGGGAGAGAAGAGAAAGAGTTTTTTTTTTGTTAATTTTCTTCTCTTCTTTTCTTCTTCCGAAGGCTAGTACACAAAGCGACTTTCTTCTTCATCGAGTTCTCGACACCAAGAGCAACAGACAATCAATTTCAGCAAATAAACAGTCTAATTTTTTCATTCTTTTTATTTTATTTGCTATTTTTGAACTTGTTATCATGAACTAAATTTTTTTTTACTAAGGCTAAAGTATAGCCACTTTTTTTAAGCAATATTCAGTATGAGTTATTTTTAATTTTAAATTTTATTCATAAGGAGTATATAAATCTGATCTTAATGCTTTTAGATTACTGACCATCTTCTAATTGATCTGATGAACATAGATGATACGAACCAAGTACATCTATGTTATTGCTTCTTGATTATATACCTTATATTATGAATCAAATTAGAATTCATATGCATGCAGGAATTTTAGTGCACTTTGGATGCAGCGTATTTTAATTAGAGGGTTTCACAAAACTTAATGCATCGATATTTATTTAAATTACACTTGGACCAAAGGATAATTAATAAATATTAATAGTTTTGCTATGCCTGAACCAAAGGATAGTGAATAAACTAGGAGACTCCATCGTCACATGAAATAAAATTAACCTAATAATCTAAATATTGTATTGACTGAGTTGGTGAATCGATTGCCTTAGTAATCTATTGCTCTTAAGTTTAAAACCCTAATAATTACATCTCTCTATTTCCTTATAATTTTTAATTATTTTTTTATTTTATTTTTTATTTTTTTATTCTCATAAATCGTTCTTCTAAATAAAGCATAGGAAAGAGCTTTTTAGTACTTATTTTCCAATCCTCTAGGGATGATACTCTACTCACTTACTTTATTACTTGATCGACTAGTGCACTTGCCATAGCTATAGATTAGCATGCATCATGGCTTACTAGGATTATTTCAGAACTTTGAGAAGGATCACCAGCTTCATAAAGAGTCGGTGAACTTAGTGGGAGGTTCATCTTCTGGTTCTCGACCCTTTAGAAAAAGAAAGAAGAACAAGAAGAAGAAAACAAAGAAGGTGCAAGTTCAGGCTGGGACATTAGTGCAGGGCCAGATCAGGAAGATCAAGCATGATAAGAGTCAAGCTGAATATTTCTTTTGTAAGAAGTGGAGGCACTGAAAGAGGTACTGTCCTCAGTACATTACCTTCCTAGACCTAAAAAGGCAGAGAAAGAAGCAAGCTGTTGTTGGGCAAGGTATTTATATGATAACTTCTTGTAATTTCTCTATTTATGATATTACTGACTGGGTATTGGATAACGGTAGCCCTTACCATATTTGTAATTTATTGCAGGGGTTGCAGGTCAATAGAAGATTCGAGTAAGGTGAGAGATTCCTGAATGTTGAAGATGAAAGACCAGTTCCAATTCTAGCTTTAGAAATTTTGAAACTTGTATTTGAATCTCATATCATTGTTCTTAGTGATTATCATTTCTATCCTAGTTTCTTTTTAAATATCATTTTTGTAGGCCTTTTAGCCATGAACAATTATGAAATTTTAATAAAGAAATGAGTTTATAATGTCATTGTGAATGGTGTTACTGCTTTCTATGGATAATTGAATAATAGTATATATTGTTATCACAATCTGTTAATGTAGTCTATTCTACTGGCAAGCATCCTAGATTAGATAGTGTATCAGATATCTACTTATGGCACTATAGGTTAGATCATATAAATAAGAATAGGATAAATAGGTTGACTCAAGAGGAAATCCTCGAAGTCAATGAATGTGAATCACTTCCAACCTATGAGTCATATCTTCTTGGTAAAATGATCAAGTCACCTTTTACTGAAAAAGGTGAGAGAGTCAATAAGCTTTTAGGTCTAGTACATACTGATGTATGTGGACCAATGAGCACAAGTGCTAGAGGTGGATATGTCTATTTCATCACTTTCATAGATGATTTATCCAGATATGAATATGTCTATCTGATGAAACATAAGTCAGATTCTTTTGAAATGTTGAAATGATTCCAAAGTGAAGTAGAAAAATAAACTAAGAAGAGTATTAAAACTCTTCGATCTGATCGAGGTGGAGAATATCTTTCTGATGAGTTTCTTACATATCTAGGAGAGAATGGGATTCTCTTCCAATGGACTCTTCCTGGAACACCATAATATAATGATGTGTCTGAAAGAAAGAATCGAACTCTGTTAGACGTAGTTTGATCCATGATGGAATTTGCCAGCTTATCGATATCCTTCTAGGGATATGCACTCGAATCAGCTTGTTATCTATTAAATAGGATTTCAAGTAAGTCTGTAGTTAAAATTTTATATGAGATATGGACAGGGCATAAGCCAGCACTTTCATACCTTAGGATTTGGGGGTGCCCGGCTTATGTCAAACGGTTAGTTACAGACAAACTTGAACCTAGGTCTGACAAGTGTACATTCATAGGATATCCAAAAGAGACCAAAGGATACTATTTCTCTCATGCTTATTGAAAATTATGTCCCAAAGCCAATCGTCAGCCTATTGACTATTGAGCTATTTTATTATTATAATTAATTTATTAATTAATAAAAATATTTTGGCATCTTTTTCATCATAAGTTTACATCTTCTAATGAACTCCATTATTGTGATGAAGTTCTTAGGACTGTTTAGTTTTGATAAAGAAAAAATTTATCGATTAGTCCTTAAATTTATTTACAACCAAATGATAGGATGTTAATTAGAACAACAGCGTCTATTGAGCATAGGTTGCTATATGACATATAGGTTGGTTGTCCTCTTAACCAAGGATTGTGGAGACACTGGTATGGCATACAGATGAGATGTATGGGTATATCATCATTGAACATGACCAACTCTAGAGCATTATGCTGTCGAGAATATCTCTGATGGAATATAGGTATAAGTATCCCTTAGATCTAAGATCACCTCAGTAACTTGCAAGCAACTCACTATGCTTTAGTACCGAACTAATTGAATTTCTAATTCAGCAATGAAAGACTTCTGGGCACAGTCAAGTACTTACGAAGTCGGAGTATGATCAAGATGGAATTGACCACTCCAAGAGTTGGAGAAGAATGTATCACTGTATTTCAATATAGCAAAACCTTGGTTAGGATAATCCATCATATGGATTTGATATTTTGAAATATAATGTAGACAACCTGATCAGAGTTGATAGTTGAACTCTAAGGTGTCCTACGAGCATTATGGTCAAGGGGATGAATTATATGGAAACTATATCTGCATGGGTTCTAAGGATGGTGTTCTACACCTTCGACCTATCCGACCATCGGGTATCATTGCTAGATGGTCACTTTGATTGGTATAAAAATTTATTTCTATGCTACTGACTTAGGTTCAGACCTATGAGGTCACACACATTAGAGCTTATGATCTGATCGGATGGTTGATCAATGATTAAGAATCGTTCTAGGGTTAAACAATCAATACGATTGGTGTTTAACCTAGTGCAAGTGTTGCAAAAGGATCAAATAATAATTAGATTACTAATTGACTTAATTTGATTAAGCCAATAGGTTAATATTAATTTTAATTAAATATGATTTAATTAGATTTAGTTTGAGCTTGATTGGATCAAGTTCAATTGGTTTATTGGATAAGCCAAGTGCAAGGAAGAACTAGTCCTAGTCTAACTAGGACTTGGATTAACCTAATTTTCTAATTTGATTAAAAAATAAATCATAATTAAATTAAATTTAATCTAATTTAATTAAGTCCTTAAATAAATTAGGGCCTTATTTAATTGAGTTGGTTAAATCTTGATTTTATTTGGTTAAAAGATCTTGTTTGACCAAGTCAAAATAGGAGTCCTAGTGTGACTAGGACTCCCTATCACTTGTCCCACTTAATCCTCACGCCCCATGCCCTTTTTGTTTCATTTCTTACTTAAAAATTCTCCACCCCTATGTCTTCTCACGTCATCTTTCTCTCCTTTTTTGATAAGGCAATTTGTTGGAAGACCAAGTTAAAAGTGGAGTTAGTTTTGCTTAGGATTCTATGAGATAGAATCCTTATTGACCAAAACACCTTCCCTTGAGTGCCAACCCCTCTTTTAATTAATTCTTCTCTTATTTCATGAAAATAATCTCCTTTTCTGTGCACCCTCCATTACTGGTCCATGCCAATAATTATGGAGGAGGCACCCAAGAGTTGAGCGCCCTAACAACTTCCCATGTTTGGATATTTCTAGTCTAGGATTTTGATCTAACTTAGACTCTTTTTTTTCTCTATTTATTGGATGAATTTTATTCTAATTTTTTTATAAAATACAGAGCTTTGGGAGAGGTTTGGGAAGTAAAAAATTAGAGGAAGAGGATCCTTGGGTGTGGGAGTTTCATAGGCACCAAACTAAGTGTCTAGGTGAGAAAAAAGAGAAGAAGATGAGGGTCTTCTTCTAGGGCTGTTTTATTTTTAATCTCTCCTCTCTTTTTTTCTGAATTTTTTCTGAGAGAGTCTCAGATCAGTAAACTCTTAACTTTCTTCTCATATTTTGGAGAGTCTAAATTTTGAAGAAGGGAGCATGGGATCGACCGTCAAAGAAGGATTAGCACAGTACTAGCATGTTGTGCTGATTTCCTGCATCGAACTTCAGATCAGATCGTAGGCTCGTGTGGATGACTCCTAGAGGTCGGATGCATGTGTAGCTCATGACTTCATCCTCAAGCCTAGATCAGCAAGTTAGAATGTCTAACTTGCTCAGATAATAGATATGATCTATGAACTTCATACCTACCTTTGATGTAGTGTAGATCTAGGTTGATTTGATCAACCTTTTCTTTCTTGTTTGATTTTAATTTTTGATTTAATATCATATCTTGATCATGTAATAGATTTAAGATCTAGGTATTTATATATTTATTTAAATAAATATTTAATTTATTTACGTCTTTCATTGCAAGATCTTGAAAAAGTTTCAAGATCTACCTGTAAAACCCTAGATCAAGAACCTTCAATTGGTATCAGAGCCAAATTATTATTACATAATTTTTATGCATGTTTAGATTATTTCTTAGATTAGATTTAATTTATAATTTAATTATTAAATTTAAAATTTTAAAAAAAATTTAGATCTCACGAACTGCCATAAGATTGTCCTGCTGTAAGGTTTACCCCTTACAGTGAATAGATTATCCTAGTTCATGATGATCTGACTCTAATCATAAATTTATTAGATTTATTCTAATTTTATTTATAATTTAATAGATTTAAAATAATTTTAAATCTAAAAATAAAATATTTTAGATTGCATGGACTGCCATAAGATTGTCTTGTTGTAAGGTTTATCCCTTACAGTGCGTAGGTTGTCCTAGTACGTGCTGATCTAAAATATTGATCATAAAATTTTAAATTAGATCTAAAAAATTTTATGATCTGATTAAAAATATTTTAATCTAGTTTTAATCTTCATAAATATATTAGATTTGATCTAAGAAGATTTATGATTGATTATTATTAAAATTGTTTCAATTACATGAACCTATTTAGATTAGATCTAAAGTAGATTCACGTTTATGTTACTTACATATTGATTATGAATCAAACATGCAACTTGGTTGATAGAACCATATTGTAAAAATATTTTATAAATATGAAAACTATTTTCGAAAAACTAAACCCCAACCGTCAGCTCAAAACTTAATTAAAAATTAAGAAGTTATTTGATTAGGTTCTAGGACTGTAATTTGAAGATCCTATGACACGAATCATAACACATTGGTTTAATGGGTTAGTGGGGATTAGGTCCATTAATTGGGTTAGACCTAGGGTTAGATTAAAGAATGAACTTAATTAGAGAATTAACTAAATCTAATCAATTATTATCTTAGATTAGGTCAAGGATTCTCTAAATCAATTGCAATAGTTATAGTTGGTCAAGTCCATATCTTTAACAAGACCCAAGATGGACTTGATTCTTAGCAACGTGGTCTAGCACAAATTGTTAGGTTGATCTAATTGAAACTAATTAAACCAATTGATGTCTAACGTAAACCGGATCAGTGGTTTTTAATTGGTAGCTCACTTACCTAGCCATTTCTGATGGTGTCTAAGGCAAGCCTGGCAGACCCTTTCACTGATCGAATTTATCTGGCCTCTTGGTGAGATTATATTTTGATTAGATCACTTAACTATTCGAGCTAACCCATGTCAGCTAGGTAAATCAGTTTGACTAATTTAGGTGCTCTTAGACTGGCCTATTAATGGTCTCCCTTAAGCTGACTTAGTGAAGTTAGTGGAAGGATCATGACAAGCTGGTTAATCTGACCTACTCGCTTCTATAAATTAAATCCTCTAAAATTATTAGGTTCCTAAAATAAAATAGTTATATGATAACCGGATCATAGCCTTCCATTAAAGTAGATGATAATGAGTTCTATTGGTGCAAAATTTGATCGTCACCCGAAAAATGTCAGAGTCGGAGAAGAAGAGATCACCATCGATGACCTGCAAAACAAGTCTTATCTAGAGCCCAAGAGGGTGGCTCTAGTAAGACCCTCCGACGATCAAGTCAGCTCTTTGGGCCAATAGAAATGAAGTGCTCGAGAAAGAATTCAACAAAATTTTGGAAAGAAGAAGAGAGTCTAAAGAAAATATATCTGGAGGGTCCCTTTTATAGATGGAGCCTGTAACAAACTGATGGTGACAGCCATAACTTTCGAATAGTGGATCACTTGGGGCCATGTGGAGTTTGTTATAGAGGATAGTGTCTGTTGTCACGAGGTGACTAGTCCGCTTGAGATTTGATAGTCGAAGTTTGGAGGAGTAGGCATCAGTTGGTGATGACCTTTGAGTTATATCAATTCTAATGGAGTTCGGACTCCTCCAAGATAGTCCGGGTGTGGGTTGATTCATACCATGTTTGAGGCTGGATTTATGTAGGAGAAGAGACTCTTCTAGAATCAGAAAGTAGATCTGCTGGAGACATCTACGTGTAGCTCTTCTGGAGGAAAGATCTGAGAAAGAATTCATCTGACAGAGGAACCCAACTACTGGAAAGAATTTGAAAGAAGTTCGCCTATTGGAGGAGTCTAGGAGGAGTTCAACTGCTAGGGGAGTTTGCCTGTTGGAGTCCAGAAGGAATTTGCCTATGGAAGGAGTCTGAAAGGAGTTCAACCGCTAGGGAAGTTCACCTGTTGGAGGAGTCCGGGGGGAGTTTGGCTGCTAGGGGAGTTCGCCTGTTGGAGGAACCCAATTACTAGGAAGAATTCAGAAGGAGTTTGGCCGAACTGGATGCACAGGTGCTGGAGATTTGACCAAAATCTTAGCCGAACTTTGGTAGGCATGGATTAGTCCCCAACACTAGCTCTGCTACTTTTGAGTTCGAAGTTCAAAGGATGAGAGTAAGATGGAGATTGCCGAAGTTTGAAGAATTTTTCGATCCTGCCGGGCTTCCCGCTTTCAGGATGTATGGGATGCTTTAGCTTTTACTGGGCTGGCATCGGAGCTTCGTGTATACACAGTGACTCGAAGAGATATTTTCTAAATTTTCTGCTAGAGATCTGCTCGAGGTATAGTGCCATTAAGGGTCTATCCATTGGAAGCTTTATGCCATGATGAGTAGGACATGCATCGATTAGAGATCGGCTGGAGGAAATCTACAATCATAACTATTCTGGGGCTCCAGGGGTTACTTAAGCTTGCCCTTCTCCTTTGAGTCCCTACTTCTAAAATCTTTCTTTCCTCCCTCTGGATTCCCTCTTCATCCTGAGTGAGAGCCCAAGCTGCTTCCTTTGGTTTTCGATGTACCCTACCTTCGATCCTTGCTCCATTCGCCATCTCCTTGCTCTTCTCATCCAAATTAGGTCAGCTTTCCAACACTTTTCCAATTATCTTTTCATTCTTACTTTTTCATTCTTTCTATTCTTGTCAAAGCTTGAACATTTTATTTTCTTTTTGTTTGATTTTTTGGATAATTTTTGGATTTTATCTTGATCTAAATGTCTAGTGAGGGATCTTGGTCGACTTGTTCTAGGAGTCCAGCCCCTTTAAGCTTGATGAACCCGCCTCCTGAGGAGGCCGAACCCTTAGGATCGGCCCGTTCTTTTATGCTTGCGATCATTTCTTGTAGACTTTGGCCTGACAGTCTTTTCTTAGCTAGGATTCGATTTGGAATTCCTCCTAAGTACGAGCTTGAACTCCCCAAACCTAATGATCGAGCCTGTTCACCCCCTCCCGGCCGAATCTGTCTGTATGTCAAAATCTTTTGATCGGGTTTAGATTATCTTTATCCTTTTTCATAGCTAACTTATTTAGGTTTTTCAATATTTTTCTTGTTGCCGTAGCACCGAACTTCTTTAGATTTATCATAGGATTCCTCTCCCTATGCACCATGGCAGGCGTCCGACCTATCATTTTCCTATTTCATAATTTTTTTACCTTTAAACATCATCCCACTACTAAGGATTGGTGGTATGTGTCTCCTCAGTTCGGGAGGAAGGGACTACTTAAAGATGCTCCTTCCTCCGTTCATGGCTGGAAGGAGAAGTTCTTCTTCATTTCCCATCCCACCCTAGAACTAGGGCTACCTCCATGGGGCGAGGTAAGGAAATTGGTTCGTCGAGCTCCTAGGCTAGAAAATGAAGATCGAAACTCGGTCGATAAGCTGAAGTTCTTTGATGCTCCACCAATCCATAGACTCCTGGATGAGCAAATCTTATTCAATTTCGATCTCAGTCCTCTTAACTCGATAGGTAGTTTATGATATCCAATCGGTTGGATGGCATTTATTTTTCCGATCTTCGAACTTTATCTTTATAGAAATGACCCCCGAGGAATGGAACAATTTGATGAAGGGGGTCTGCACCCTCAAAAGGAAGGAAGGTTCTTCCGACAAGCCATAGAAGAAGGCTCGAACTGGAGAGTCAAGCCGAGCTACGTCGGTTTGGTCCAGACCGGCCCTTGAACCCACCGCTACTGTGCCAAGCCTGGCCCCATCTGATGAGGCCATCCCTCTTACTATTGTTTGCCAAGAGGGAGCTATGGAGAAGAGGAAGAAGAGGGCTATTGATAAGAAGGTCAGGCGAAAGGCTAAGAGCTATGAAGGAGGGGACCTTGGCCAAGAATAGGGTTCCCTGGATGATTAAGAGGTCATCCAGGCACTAATGGAGGAGAGCATCCTTCCCCACATCATCGAAAGAATGTGCTAGAAGGACGACGTCGAGAGGTTCGATGAATCATTTGCTACTTTTCTTGAGGTAAGTGGTTCCTTCTGACTTTGACTTCATGCTCATTAAACTTTGGACCTAGGA
Organism: Cocos nucifera; assembly: GCA_006176705.1. Classification (NCBI taxonomy): domain Eukaryota; kingdom Viridiplantae; phylum Streptophyta; class Magnoliopsida; order Arecales; family Arecaceae; genus Cocos; species Cocos nucifera. The sequence continues at coordinate 115,164 of QRFJ01002132.1, read as the reverse complement.
TCTTTTATGATTCTGATTTGTTGTGTGTTTTGTAGCTGGGACACTACCATTTTGCCCACTCTGAAGCAGCAAGCCAAAATTAGGCCAAAGCTTCTAGAGCCCTAGAAGAAACCCATGCAGAAGTCGAGAAGGCCCGGGCTGAGGCCGACATTCTAAACGTCACATCGGAGACCCATTCGTCTAAAGTCAAACCCCTTCAGAATGAATTAAGAGAAGAGCATGGCGAGATGGCGAAGTTGAGGGCCGAGCTAGCCTTGGAAAAGGAGGAGAAAAGGAAAGTGCAAGAGGAGGTTAGCGCCACCATGGAAAGGGTCGTGCAGAACTTTTAGTCCTCCAAGGATATGGAGGACATCAAAATAGACTTTGCCCAAGAAGCCTTCTTGGAAGGATTCCAAGTCTGCATGGGACGAGTTGCCGAGAATTTTGCCAACATCGATCTGGATCTCCTCCTAGAAGAGCCAGTGGATAGAGCCAGCCCTTCACACGTTGATGCCAAGGTTTCTCTTGAATCCATAGGTGCAACATTCGAACCTGCCCAAAGGCCAGAGCCGATCAAGAATGTCCCAACCTCTCCAGTGGGTGAGCCTCCCGAGGTCTAAACTTTTGACATCTATGTACCCTCTTTTTTCTCTTTTTTTTTTTTAGTATACCAAACATATTTCAAGTAATGAGAATAAATCCTTCTTTTTCTTTACACTTTGCGTTGTATGTGATTCAGAACATCTCTGTCGATCAGGGCCATGACCTTCTTTCTTCGGTTGACGTCGATCCCTTACCTCAAGGGGTTTCATTCAAGCTTTTGATAAAGGGTTTCAAGAAGGAGGTCCACCAATTGAGAAGAAGATTGAAGAGAGTTGAGGCCGACCTTCAGGCCTCTCGAAAAAATGCTACGGAGGTGACTAAGGAAGTCACTCACCTCCGAAGTTTATACATGAAGGAGGCGACGAGCTTCAGCATTCGGAAAGGACATTTTGAGAAGAAGCTCGCCGAACTTCAGAAGAGCATGAGCAACAAGTCTTGGGTGCTCATAGCAAAGATCAACTCTCTAGAAGTTGATCTCAAGAAGGCGGAAGAGAAGATTCATCTCTTGGAAGGGAGTTCACCATAGACCACCGATGAAGCTCGGCATGACTGGAACTGGTTAAAGAAGTTCTCCTAGCTTTAGAAGCAGCTGCAGGATGCTGAAGATTGACACAATAATTATCAGGTGACCTGGGCAAAAAGGATGTCCAGGCTTGAAGGCGATCTAAAGGCTGCCAGGGATGAGGCGACCTATTTTTGGAAGAAGTTTCATAGCGTTCAATAGGCTGGATCAAGCGGCGAACCTGAGGAGCTCATCTTTCTTAGGAGGACTATCGGCAAACTCTCAAAGGCTGTTGGAGTGGAGAAAATCGAAGTTCAATAATTGAAGCTCTAGTTGGCCTGGGAGTGTCAAGCGGTCAAGGATGCTGAAGCTGAATCTGAGATTTTGAGGAACCAATAGTGAGAGCTCGAGGCCAAATTTGAATACTCCAATAGGATGTACATCGACGGTCTACACAAGAAGAAGGATCTAGAGGAGGAAATTTTCAAACTAAAGGAAGCTTTGGTGATGGCTGGAGTCGATAGTCTGAAATCTGAAGAACTCAGATCGCCTTAGGACTTCACCTCTTTTCTTTTTTTGTAATTGGTTTCACCAATCTTTATCTTGTCTGTAATGCATTTATTTTCTCACACAGTCAGCCTTTATTGACCTCTATCTTGCTTGTAATGTGCTTATTGTAATTGATGTTATTAACTTTTACTTGTAACGAACTTACCTTCATAATAAAATAGTACCTTTTTCATTGTCATCACTTGCAGATTTGATTTTGGGTGCCTCGTTTTTCTTTCGTTTCTAACAAGATGCTTGTCATGGACGTCAGGTCAGGGGTTCGTTCCATAGATTAGGATGGGACTTTTCCTTTGGCATTTGGCGCGGTCATAAGGGAATGCTCTCATCCATCGTCAGTAGGGTCTTGACCTTCCACTCCTTGTATGATCGTAGAGGTTCGTCGGATCCATTGGCGGGTTTTCATCTTGACTTAACAAGGCCTTCGACCTTGCTCATGTTAGGATGAGATTCTTTTCTTGTTCCTATCAAACTGCAGGGGTACATTAGGGCCATCGGTAGGGCCTCTCTCCTCATCTCATCTTAGTTCAACGAGGCCTTCGACCTTACTCATGTTAGAATGAGGTTCTCCTCCAGTTCATAACGAGCTGTAGGGACACATTAGGACTATTGGTAGGGACACATTAGGACTATTGGTAGGACCTCTCTCCTCATCTCATCTTAGTTCAATGAGGCCTTCGACCTTACTCATGTTAGGATGAGGTTCTCCTCCTATTCTTAACGGGCTATAAGGGCACATTAGGACCCTTGGTTAGGCCTCTTTCCTCATCTCGTCTTAGATCAATGAGGCCTTTGACCTTGCTCATGTTAGGACGAGGTTCTCCTTCTATTCCTAATGGGCTGTAGGCGCATATTAGGGCCGTTGATAGGGCCTCTTTCCTCATCTCGTCCTAATTCAATGAGGCCTTCGACCTTGCTCATGTTAAGATGAGGTTCTCCTCCTATTCCTAAAAGACCACTTTTGGTTATTTCAAAGTTGTCATTACACAATCTTTATGCCAGGAAGTAATGATGTTAAAATAGAAAGAACTTTATTGAAGAAAAGTTACTAGTAGTACATTCTTAAGTTTTTCGAATTCCAAGGCGTGGGAGTGTCGCCCCTCCAAGCTTCTTCAAGTGGTAAGTTTCAGACCGAATGACCTCCTCCACTCTATACAGACCTTCCTAATTTAGGGTGAGCTTTCCTTGCTCCTGTGGCTTTGAAATAGATGCTCGTTGGAGCACCAAGTCCCCCACTCTGAATGCTTTACTTTTTACTCTAGAGTTATAATATATGGCTACTCTTCATCTGTAGGCTACCATCCTAACTTGGGCATCTTCTCTCTTTTCTTCCAATAGATCAAGATTAACTCTGAGGTCCTATGAGTTACGATACTCATAGAAGGCCATGACCCATGCTGATGAAAGTTTAAGCTCGATCGGGATGACTGCCTTCGTTCCAAAGACTAGGGCGAATGGTGTTTCCCCAGTTGGTAACCTATGAGTAGTTCGGTATGCCCAAAGGATGTGGTAGAGTTTGTCTGCCCAACTCCCTCTTGCTCTTTCAAGTCTTGTCTTGATGCCCTGCAATAAAATTCTGTTGGTCACCTCTACTTCACTATTTGTCTGCAGATGAGCCACTGACGTGAAGTGATGAAAGATATATAGATCTTCGTAGAACTCAGCGAATCTTGTCCCAGCAAACTATCACCCATTATCTATTATGAGAGTTTAGGGCAGACTAAACCGATAGATGATTGACTTCTAGATGAAGTCCTATACCTTAGCCTCAATAATTTTTGCTAGTGGTTCGGTTTCGATCCATTTGGTGAAGTAATCAATCGCAATCAAGAGAAACTTTCATTGTCTAGATGCCATTGAAAAAGGGCCAAGTATATCCATTCCCCACTACACAAATGGCCAAGGTGCACTTAATGGAGTAAGCTCAAAGGTCGGCTATCTTTGTATGTTTGTATTTCTCTGACAGCGGTTACATTTCTTGACATACTCTATGGAGTCATGGTACAAGGTTGGCCAATAGCACCCTTGCTGAAGTAGTCTTTGTGACAGGGATCTGGCTCCTACATGACTTTCATAAATTTTCTCATGCACTTTCCATAATGTGAAGTCGGCCTCTAAATGTCGGAGACATCTCAAAAGCAATAGCGAATACGACCTTTTATATAACTTACCCTAATACAAAATATACCGGGAGGCTTGATTCTTGAGATTCTGAGCTTCTTTCAGATCATGAGGAAGAACTTTCTCTTTGAGGTAGGCAACTAATAGGTCAACTATCTCAGCTCGTTCTCCATCTACATAACAAGCTGTGACTCCTCTGAGCTTGGGCATTTTAGAGTTTCAAAAAATACTTCTTTGGATAGTTCGACTGGGGCTAAAGTGGCCAATTTAAAGAGGAGGTCAGCTCTTATATTTTCTGCCCTCAAAATCTGTTGAATGCCAAAACTATCGAAAGCCGAACTCAAATCCTTTACTTTCTCTAGGTATTTTATCATACTTTTCTCTTGTGCTTCATAGTTACCACTAACTTGGCCGATTACTAATTGAAATTCACTGTAAACTTGAAGCCGACCTACTTTTAACTCTCTTGCTATTTTTAATCTGACGATCAGAGCTTCATATTCGGCCCCATTATTAGTTGCAAGAAATTTGAGGCATAGTGCATATTCGACGATGACTCCCTCGAGGTTGACCAATACCAACCCCATGCCTGCTCTAGTAGTGTTGGACGAACCATCAATGTATAGGGTCTAAAAACCTTTTGAAAGGTCGGTACTCTCTTTGGAGAAGCTTGGTTGCAACCATGGGATGTCGATCTCATTCTGTTCAAGCTCGACTTCATCTAAAATGGTATATTCTACTATAAAATCGATCAATATCTAAGCTTTGATTGATGGCTGGGGTCGATAATTGATGTCAAACTTCATGAGCTCGATTGTCTATTTTGTAATTCTTCCGAAAGCATCCATTTGATGAAGGACTACTTTTATTGGTTGATCCATGAGGACCGTTATAGTGTGCCCCTGAAAGTAAGGTTGGAGTCTCCTAACAGCCATTAGAAGAGACTAAGTTAATTTTTCTAACTTAGAGTACCTGATCTCTACATCCCTTAGGACCCAACTTACGTAGTAAACTGATCGCTGCATCTTCGCTTCCTCCTTAACCATGACTGCTACCAAGGCTATCGGGGAGACTGCTAGGTACAAGAATAATTCTTCTCTGGGTTCAGGCATTGCCAGCAGTGGGGGTGAGTTGAGATAGTTTTTGAGCTTCTCAAATACCCGTTGGCACTCCATTATCCAGCAGAATTTCTTTGGTTGCTTGAGGACTTGGAAGAAGGGCATGCATCGCTCGATCAATCTCGAGATGAAGTGATTTAAGGATGCCACCTTCTTAGTTAGGTGCTAAACTTCTTTAATTATTTTTGGAGCGGTCATCTCCTGAATAGCTCGAATTTTCTCTAGATTTGCTTTAATCCCACGCCTTGATACCATAAATCTCAGAAACTTCTCTGAGGTTACACCAAAGACACACTTGGTCAGGTTTAGCTTCACCTTATACTTCTTGAGTGCACTGAAGGTCTCTTCGAGGTCGGTAATGTGATTTATTGAAGCTCGACTTTTGATGAGCATGTCATCCACATACACCTCCATGTTGCAGTCAATCTGCTCCTTGAAGATCTTATTGATCAGGCGTCGGTACATTGCCCCCACATTTTTGAGTCCAAAAGGCATAATTCTATAATAGTAAAGACCACAGTTTTCTTCTCATCCTTTGATTCCATCTATATTTGATTATAGTCAAAAAAAGCATCCATGAAGGTGAGGAGCTCATGGCCCGAGGTTGCATCTACCAGTTGGTCAATCCGGCATAGAGGGTAGCTATCTTTTGGGCAAGCTTTGTTTAGCTTTTTGAAGTCTATACACATCCTCCACTTGTCGTTTGCCTTTTTGACGAGAATCACGTTTGAGACCCTGCTCGGGTAGTTAACTTTCTGGATGAATCCAGTTTTTAAGAGCTTGCCTACTTCTTCTACAATTGCTTTCTGCCTCTTTGGGACATGGTTGCACATCTTCTCTTTTACTGGCCGATACTTAGGATCAATAGTCAGCCGATGTTCCATGACCTCGGCATCAATCTCTGGCATATTTGCTGGGACCCAGGCGAAGACATCCGAATTCTTCCTGAGGAAGGTGATGAGTCACTCCCGAACCTCATCCCCTAAGTTGGAGTCGATCTACATAGTGTGCTCCATGCTCCCATTATTTAATGGCATAGATACGAGATCCTTCATAGGCTCACTCCGCTCCTCGATAAGGTCGTCACAGACATCTAGCCCATCAACAGGACAAAGGTCGAGCTGAATATTTTTCTGTAGGGCAATGGAGTAACAGCATCTTGCCAATGCCTGGTCTCCCCTGATCTTTCCAATTCTGTAGCTCATTGGGAACTTCACCTTTAGGTAATAAGTTGACACCACTGCTCAGAGTGCATTTAAATCAGATCGACCAAGAATAGCATTGTGGACAGATGGAGCCTTTACGACTAGAAAATCGACCTGTGGCTTAACCAGCTTCGGGCATTGCCCTGCAATCACAGCCAAGGTTATTATGCCCTCAACTGGCATGGCATTGTCAGTGAAACCTACCAATGAGGAGTTCATAGGTCCCAAGTAGTTATTGAGTAAAGACATTTTTGAGAAAGCATCATAAAATAAACCATCAACAGAGCTTCCATTATCTACCAAAACACAACGTACATCATAGTCGATAATGTTTAAAGAGATTACAACCACATCATTATGTGGGAATTGGACTCCTTGAGCATCCTCATCAGTAAAAGTGATGGGCTCTTCAGTTCTCTACCTCTTCTCGAGCTCGGCTGGCCCACTAGCCTCCCCTCATCGAAGTCCCCCAGAGATGATATTGATGATGCCAAGGGGTGGCTGATCCACCTACTGCTCCTTCCTTTGCGATTTTGATTACGGCAATGCTTTTGATCGATCTTTTCATCCTTCAGACCGATGCCATAGGAATCGATCGATTCTACCTTGCCTGATGAGCTCCTCGATCTCATCCTAAAGCTGAATACATTCTTTAGTATTATGACCATGGTCACGATGGTAGAGGCAAAACTTATTTAGGTTACATCTACCAGGATGGGAGCGCATCCTTTCTGGCCTTGGCAGCTGCTCCTTAATCTCCATCAGTACTTGCATTTTCTGAGCGTTGAGGGGGCCATAATTGTGGAACCTTCAGAGGGGGAAACCCTACCACACCCTTCTATTGGGGCTTTCCTGCTTTCGAGCTTGGAGAGGAGTTTGGGTTTGCCTACACTTAGGGAGAGTTCGAGAGTGCAGCCGAGCTTCACTTGGCTTTCCTTCCTTAGCGGGCCTATCCGACTCACTGATTCGCCGCTCTCTAATGGCTTCATTATCCTTAGCCTTGAAGGCCTCTTCCACTCGGATATATCCTTTAGCCTGAGCTAGCATATCAGCAAAATCCTTGGGGTACCTCTTCTCCAAGGAGAATAGTAGATTATTCTTCTAAAGGCCGCCCTTTAGCATGGCAATTGCAATAGATTGTTCTAGGTTTCGAACCTCAAGCATAGAATCACTGAATCGATTAACAAAAGCTTGAATGGATTCTTCCTCATGTTGCTTGATGTTGATGAGGGATTTTGAGCCCCGCATAGGGCATCGGCTACTAACAAAATGAGCTGCAAACTGGTGACTCATCTGGTTAAAAGAGAAGATGGTATTTGACTTGAGTGCTGAGTACCAGTTCCTAGTAGCTTCCTTCAGGATGGATGGAAAGGCTCGGCAGAGAATGGCATCTGGCGCATCATGGAGCAGCATCATCATTTGAAAAGTCTTGAGGTGATCAACCGGATCGAAGGTCCAATCATAGCTCTCGAATTAAGGGAGCTTGAAGTTCGACGAAATTGGTTCCTGCATGATGCATTGAAAGAAAGGAGGATCGGTGCAGATATCACTAGCATGAGAGGGGGGAGCATGGTGGAGTTCCTCGATCCGCTGATTCATATCTTGTAGTTTTTGATCTAGATCTTTTTGATCGTGGATTTCTAAGGTCATTTGGTTGAATGAGGGCAAAGTTCTCCCAGGGGTAGAGTCATGATCAGAGCAGGGGCTCTTGGCTCTCTGCTTCTCCTTTTCAGAGGTCACCGACTGGCAAGCCCAAGTCGACCATCCTTAGATCGGATCATGGGGCTCCAGAGAAGCCTGCTCTAGTTGAATTAGCGTCGAAGCCTGTCGATGCATGGCTTGCATCATCTCCATGAGACCACGATAGGTTGAACTGCTTCGCATCCACCATGGTCATAGATGGAGCTTGAGTTGTCGAAGCTAAAGTGGGAGCGGATAGATCTAGATGAGATCTGACTGCAGAGACCGTTGACCGTCAGGTTGAAGCTTTTCAGGAAGGCATTTTTTTTGATAAGAACTCTAGAGAGGAAGAAGAGAGATCACTGCTGAGCACTCCTTTATGAACAAAAAAATCTCAAGAACGGAGGGCCCTCCTTCTAGCACCAATCCTCTTGGTGCAAAATCTGATCATCATCGAAGAAACATTGGAGCTAGAGAAGAAGAGATCACCACTGGTGACCTACAAAACAAGCCTTGTCCAGAGCCTGGGGGGTGGCTCTGGCAAGACCCTCCGATGATCAAGTCAGCTCTTTTGGCCAATAGAAATGAAGTGCTCGAAAAAGAATTCAGTAGAGTTTTTGGAAGGAGAAGAGAGACTGAAAAAAATGTATCTGGAGGGTCCCTTTTATAGATGGAGTCTGTAACAAACTAATGGTGACAGTCATAACTATCGGATAGTGGACCGCTCGGGGCCACGTCCAGTTTGTTATGAAGGATAGTGTCTGTTGTTGCGAGGTGCCTAGTCCGCTTGAGATTTGATAGTCAAAGTTTAGAGGAGTAGGCATCGGTTGGTGATGATCTTTGAGTTATATCAATTCTAGAAGAGTTTAGACTCCTCCAAGGTAGTTCGGATGTGGGTCGGTTCATGCCATGTTCGAGGCTAGATTTGTGTAGGAGAGAAGACTCTTTTGAAATTAGAAAGTAGATCTGCTGGAGAGATCTATGTGCAGCTCTTCTGGAGGAGAGACTCGAGGAAGAATTTGCCTGATGGAGGAACCCAACTACTGAAAAGAATCCAGAAGGAGTTTGCCTGTTGGAGGAGTCCAAAAGGAGTTTGGCTGCTAGGGGAGTTCGTCTGTTGGAGTCCAGAAGGAATTCACCTATTGAAGGAGTCCGGAAGGAGTTTGGCTACTAGGAAAGTTTGCCTGTTGGAGGAGTCTAGGGGGAGTTCAGTTGCTAGGAAAGTTCGCCTGTTGGAGGAACCCAATTACTAGGAAGAATCTGGAAGGAGTTTGGCCAAACTGGATGTGCGGGTGTTGGGGATTTGGTCGAAATCTTAGTCGAACTTCGGTAGGCATTGATTTATCCCCAACAAGTCCATCAATTGGATAATCATTGGAAGCCCAAAGGCCTTATGCTTTTCGATTGATGGAATTATCATTCATTATATGATCTCTTGGATACATCTTTCTAAATGATGGTTAGGTGGGCCAATCAAAGTTGGGCCTGATCATTCATTGGTTGGATGGGCCAAGTATGGTCATGTTAATAGTTGGACCTAACTAAATCCTTTTCTGAGAAGGCCAAAGCCAACTGATCAGGGCCTAGGGCAAAATTTAATTACTAAAAATTATTTAAAGAAATAATTGGATATGAACCTACCATTAGATGTACATGATGGGCCAACCAAAGTTGGGCACATGTATAGTCTATATGAATTCTAGTACCCACTAAGAAATTAGGGTAATTCCTCGAATTAGAGGTAGAGGCTACCAATTCAAATAAAATAGTGGGAGAAATCTTTTGATTAAATTCCAAATCTTTTGATTTAATGAATCAATTACTAATTAGGTTTTGGTTTTCCTTTGTGTCGACTTGGCCACTTCCCTATCGCTCCGATCATTATTGGACAATGATAAATTAATGGAATCCAACTTTGGTAGCTGGTATCGAAAGTTGAAGATTGTCTTGGAGCATGAACGGATCCTATATATGTTGATGGATCCTACACTTGAGGAGCTAGCTACCAATGCATGTGGAATAGTCAGAGATATTTGTCAGAAGTGGCTCAGTGATCAAACCATGGTGCGCTGCATTATGTTGGCTGCGATGAGCAATGAGTTCAGTCACAGGTTTGAGATGGCTCAGCCAAATGAAATGCTCCAAGTGTTGGAGGATTCTTTTGGCACATCCGATGATGTTGAGAGGCACAAGACTAGTTACGCCATCTTCAATGTCAGAATGCAGGATGGAGCCTCTGTCACTGATCATGTATTATATATGATCGAGCTGATGGAGTGCTTGAGCAAACTCGGCTTTCCCTTGCATGAACAACTTGGAAAAGATGCAATACTGAACTTGCTACCAAAGTCCTATCTCCCTTTCCTTACTCATTACAAAATGACAAAGCCTAAAGTAAACTACCAAGGCTTACTGGGGTTATATCAAAACTTTGAGAAAGATCACCAGCTCCATAAAGAGTCGGTAAACTTAGTGGGAGGTTCGTCTTTTGTTCTCGACCCTTTAAGAAAGGAAAGAAGAACAAGAAGAAGAAAATAAAGAAGGTGCAAGTTTAGGCTGGGACATCAGTGCAGGGCTAGAACAAGAAGATTAAGCTCGATAAGAGTCAAGCTGAATGCTTCTTTTGCAAGAAGTGGTGGCACTGAAAGAGAAACTGTCCTCAGTACATTACCTTCTTGGACCCAAATAGGCAGAGAAAGAAGCAAACTATTGCTGGGCAAGGTATTTATATAATAACTCCTTGTAATTTTTCTATTTGTGACATTACTGACTGGGTATTGGATACCGATAGCCCTTACCATATTTGCAATTCGTTGTAGGGGCTGCAGGTCAGTAGAAGATTCAAGCAATGTGAGAGATTCCTAAACATTGGAGATGGAAGACTAATTTCAGTTCTAGCTTTAAAAATTTTGAAACTTGCATTTGAATCTCATACCATTGTTCTTAGTGATTGTCATTTATGTCCTAGTTTCTTTTTAAATATTATTTTTGTAGGCCTTTTAGCCATGAACAATTATGACATTTTAATAAAGAAACGAGTTTGTAATGTCATTGTGAATGGTGTTACTGCTTTCTATGGATAATTGAACAATGGTGTATATATGTTATCACAACCTATTAATATAGTCTATTCTACTGGCAAGTACCCTAGATTAGATAGTGTATCAGATAACTACTTATGGCACTATAGGCTAGGTCATATAAATAAGAACAGGATAAACAGGTTGACTCAAGAGGGAATCCTCGAAGTCAATGATTGTGAATCACTTCCAATCTGTGAGTCCTGTCTTCTTGGTAAAATGACCAAGTCATCTTTTACTGAAAAAGGTGAGAGAGCTAATGAGCTCTTAGGTCTAGTACATGCTGATGTATGTGGACCAATGAACACATGTGCTAGAGGTGGATATGTCTACTTCATCACTTTCATAGATGATCTATCCAGATATGGATATGTCTATCTGATGAAACATAAGTTGGATTCTTTTAAAATGTTCAAACAATTTTGAAGTAAAGTAGAAAAATAAATTAGGAAGAGCATTAAAATTATTTGATCTGATCGAGGAGGAGAATACCTTTTTGGTGAGTTTCTCACATATCTAGGAGAGAATGGAATTTTCTTCCAATGGATTTCTCCTAAAACACCATAGCATAATGGTGTGTCTAAAAGGAGGAATCGGACTTTGTTAGACATGGTCCGATCCATGATGGAATTTGCCAGCTTGTCGATATCCTTCCAAGAAAATGCACTCGAATCGGCTTGTTATCTATTAAATAGGATTCCAAGTAAGTCTGTAGTTAAAACCTCATATGAGATATGGACAGGACGTAAGCCAGTACTTTCACACCTTAGGATTTGGAGGTGCTTGGCTTATGTCAAATGGTTAGTTACAAACAAACTTGGACCTAGGTCTGACAAGTGTACATTCATAGGGTACCCAAAAGAGACCAAAGGATACTATTTCTACCATGCTAATGAACAAAAGGTATTCGTCAGCCTTAGGACAACCTTTTTAGAAAAGAAGTTTCTTGGTAAAGAAATTGTTGCCTTTAAGATTGAACTTGATGAAGTTCAATAGGTAGAAAGTTCAACATAGAATGTTGAACCTAAGTCGGATTTGATCAGATCAAATTCGAAGCCTAGCAAACCCGCACCATTAAGGTGATTTGGTAGAGTACCACGCCATCTAGATAGATACTATGGATTCTTGGTTCAGAATGGTGATCCCATCGAACTCAATGAGAATGATGAGGATCCGATCACTTATATGAATGCGATACAGAGATCCGACTCTAAGAAATGGCTAGAAGCCATGAGATCCAAAATAGATTTCATGAAGGTCAATGATGTATGGACATTAGTTGACCCACCTAAAGAGGTTAAACCCATTGGGTGTAAATGGGTCTTCAAAAGAAAGAAGGGCACAAATGGAAAGGTGGAGACCTATAAAGCCTATCTGATTGCTAAGGGGTATCGTCAATGTTATGGTATTAACTATGATGAGACGTTCTTTCTTATGGCAATGCTCAAGTTCATTCAGATCATGCTTGCCATTGCAGTCCATCTGGACTATGAGATCTGGCAAATGGATGTGAAGACAACTTTCCTAAATGGAGAACTGATCAAAGAGGTGTATATGATACAACCTGAAGGGTTCACATCCATAAATGAGTTCAAGGTGTGCAAGCTTTAGAGATTCATTTATGGATTGAATCAGATATCTCAGAGTTGGAACATGTGTTTTGATAAAGTGATCAAAATGTATGGCTTCATTAAAAATGGAGAAGATCCCTGCATTTACAAATGGACAAATGGCTCAGTAGTGATATTTCTTATTTTGTATGTGGATGGCATTCTCTTAATTGGAAATGACATCCCCATACTATAAGAAATAAAAGTCTGGTTGTCATCATAGTTCTCTATGAAGGACTTGGGTGAAGCATCCTACATCCTTGGGATGAAGATCTATAGGAATAGATCTAAAAGGATGCTTGGTCTATCCCAGTCCACGTACATAGAAACTATGCTGAAGAGGTTCAGCATGGAGAATTCCAAAAAGGGTTATCTCCCAATAGGCCAAGAAATTTCTCTCTTTAAGAAAAAATTATCGAAGAAGGATCAGCACAGTACTAGCATACTGTGCTAATTTTCTACATCGGACTTCAGATTAGAGATCGTAGGCTCGTGTGGATGGCTCCTAGAGGTCGGATGCGTATGCGGCTCGTGACTTCATCCTCAAGTCTGGATCAGCAAGTTAGAACATTGAACTTGCTCAGATAATATATATGATCTATAAACTTCATACCTGCATTTGACGTAGTGTAGATCTAGGTTGATTTGATCAACCTTTTCTTTCTTATTTGATTTTAATTTCTAATTTAATATCATACCTTGATCGTATAATAGATTTGAGATCTAGGTGTTTACATGTTTATTTAAATAAATATTTGATTTATTTAAATCTTTTGTTGCAAGATCTTGAAAAAGTTTCAAGAACTACCTATAAAACCCTAGATCAAGAACCTTCAGCTGAAGAACAAAAGGTGTTCGTCAGCCTTAGGGCAACCTTTTTGGAAAAGAAGTTACTTGGTGAAGGAACTATTGCCTATAAGGTTGAACTTGATGAAGTTCAACGGATAGAAAGTCCAACACAGAATGTTGAACCTAAGTTGGATTTGATCAGATCAGATCCGAAGCCTAGTGAACCCACACAATTAAGGCAATCCAATAGAGTACCACACCATCCAGATAGATATTATAAATTCTTGGTCCAGGATGGTGATTCCATCAAACTTGATGAGAATGATGAGGATCCGATCACTTATATGGATGCGATGCAGAGATTCACCTCTGAGAAATGGCTAGAAGCTATGAGATCCAAAATTGATTCCATGGTCAATGATGTATGGACATTAGTTGACCAACCTGAAAGGGTTAAACCCATTGGGTCTAAATGGGTATTCAAAAGGAAAAGAGGCATAGACGGATAGGTGGAGACCTATAAAGCCCATCTGGTTGCTAAGGGGTATTGTCAACGTTATGGTATTGACTATGATGAGACATTCTTTCCAATGGCAATGCTCAAATCCATTCGGATAATGCTTACAATAGCTGTGCACCTGGACTATGAGATCTAGCAGATGGATGTGAAGATGGCTTTTCTAAATGGAGAGCTAACCAAAGAGGTGTATATGATATAACCTGAGGGATTCACATCCATAGATGAGTCCAAGGTGTGCAGGCTTCAGAGATCCATTTATGGATTAAAGCAAGCATCTTGGAGTTGAAACATGCATTTTGATAAAGTGATCAAAACGTATGGCTTCGTTAAGAATAGTGAAGAATTCTGCATTTATAAATGGACAAATGGTCCAGTAGTGGTATTTCTTATTTTGTATGTGGATGACATTCTTTTAATCGAAAATGACATCCCCACACTATAAGGAATAAAAATCTGATTGTCATTTCAGTTCTCCATGAAGAACTTGGGTGAAGCACCTTATATCCTAGGGATCAAGATTTATAGGGATAGATCTAAAAGGATGCTTGGTCTATCTAGTTCACGTACATAGAAACTATGTTGAAGAGGTTCAGCATGGAGAATTCCAAAAAGGATTATCTGCCGATAGGATAAGAAATTTCTCTCTCCAAGAAAGGATTGTCTGACAACTCCTGAAGATAGAGAGCATATGAGTAGAATTCCATATGCTTCGGTAGTGGAGTCTATTATATATGCAATGATATGTACAAGATCAGACGTGGCATACTCACTAGGAGTGGTGAGTAGATACCAGTCTGACCCTGAAGAAAATCACTGAAAGGTGGTTAAAACTATCCTTAAGTATTTGAGAAATACTAAGGATCAATGGTTGGTTTATGGTGAGTCAGATCTGAAGCTTGTGGGGTTTATAGACTGCAGCATTCAATCTGACCATGATGACAATAAAAGTGTGTCGGGGTATATCTTTACTCTAAATGGTGGAGCCATCTGCTAGAAAAGTTCTAAGCAGCATACAGTGGCTGACTCTATTTACAAAGCAGAGTATATGGCAGCATTAGATGCAGCAAAGAAAGCTATATGGCTGAGAAAGTTCATCATCGAGCTTGGAGTAGCATCCTCAATTGATGGTCTAGTCCTGCTCTATTGTGACAGCACTGGAGCCACAACTCAAGCAAAGGAATCAAAGGCACACCAACGGACAAAGCACATTCTATGTTGCTTTCATTTGGTCCGTGAGATCATGGATCATGGTGACATCGATCTTCAAAAGATCGATGAAAAGGAGAACCTAGCTGACCCCTTCACTAAAGCCCTGTTAATCAAGAAGTTCGACAACCATAAGTCAAAGATGGATATTAAATGTTAGATATGCGTGCCCTAGAAGCCAAAATTGGTTGACACTTGTAATACACATTTAAGGGCAAAATTATAATTTTGACTATAAATAATAAAATAGGTTATTTTCTATCGTAATATATATTTGAAAGTGTTTGTGATACATCCCTTGAGTTAATGGTAATGATGGTTCATATTTTCAAGAGTTGAAAATTTAAGACATGAAATTTTATTATTAACTCATAAAATGCTCTCGACCGTAGGATCATCATGAGGATTGTGATTGATCCAGAAGATTGATATACGATCGTTTCTTTATGGTAGATGAGTCTTGAGTCTATGATATAGAGACACTAGAGCGAGAGTATAGGTACTCGTTAGAGAATGAGGGCACTGAGCGTGACCACCTCGAGCAGTCATGAGGAAGTCTACCTTCTCGTCGATGACTAGCTCGAAGCTACAATAGTGTGTCTGATTTTTTGACTTGAGGTGCATCGACAGTTCACCTTGAGGGTGTTATAGTTTGACTACACCATAACTCGATCTCCTAGCCATTCAGAACCTTGAGGTGTATGTTGGCTATAGCATGTTCATTATAGGAATTGGAGTGCACCGATAGGGGATCTATCTACCTCGGTAGATGAGGAGCAGCCCTATGATGATCATGAGAATCAAGTCCATAAGCCCTGGCCATGGTAGAGTGAAATAATAAACTATTTTTATTGGGGTTTTTCACATTAGACTTGAATCGAATGATTAATTCATACGATTGAAGTTAGGGTATGACGAGATCACCTTAACCCTAATCCGATCGGAGCTTAGGATAGAGGAACTTAATCACATAGGTAACTACACCAAGAGGTTCGTTTTCAATTCTGATGGGTTGCCACCATATGCTGCTAGATATCACTGGTAAATTTTGGGAGCAATTAGAATGATTTGGATGATCGATTATACTAGTTGTCTGAATTAGAAAAGTTCTGATCCATCGGGAGGTGTTTCGATGATGTCAATGATAGAGATCGTGACATATCCCATTACCATATGGAACGGAACCTAACTGGGTCACACAAATAAGGGTTAACAAATTAGAGAAAATTGGGCTATTGAGTTCGTTGACTTCTGAGCCATATCCAATTTATGAATCATGTCTTCATGGCAAAATGACTAAACTCCCTTTTATAGGACATGGAAAAAGGGCCACGGATCTACTTGCCCTAGTACATACTGATGTGTGCGGCCCATTTGATGTGTTGACCAGAGGCAACTTTGATTTCTTCATAATCTTTACCAATGATTTATCTCGGTATGAGTACGTGTATATTATGAGACACAAGTCTAAAGCTTTTGAAAAGTTTAAAGAATTCAGACATGAAGTCGAAAAGCAAACTAGAAAACCCATTAAGGTTCTTCAATCAGATCGAGGAGGCGAGTACCTTAATCGGGAATTCCTGGACTATCTCAAGCAAAATGGCATAGTCTCTCAATGAACTCCACCTAGAATATCTTAGCCCAATGAGGTTTCAGAATGGAGAAATCGGATCCTATTAGATATGGTCTGATCCATGATGAGCTTCACAGACCTTCCTGATTTTTTTTAGGGATATAGTCTGTTAACTGCTATATATTTACTGAATAGCATCCCCTCTAAAATCATTCCTACCACACTATATAAGATATGGCATGGTAAGAAACCAAATCTGAGTCATCTCAAAATTTGGGGTTGTTCGGCTCATGTCAAAAGACAACAAGCGGACAAGTTAGACTATAGGTCCTTTAGAGCTCGATTTATATGATATCTTAAAGAATCATTAGGATATTATTTCTACATTCTAGAAGACCATAATGTGATTGTGAGTTGGCATGCCATTTTTTTTGAAAAATAGTTTATTCAAGATAACGATATTGAAAAGCAGGTCAAGCTCGAGGAGAAAGTCTCATAAGAACAACGAGCTAAGGACCCCATGGAACCAAATCAGGTTGAGCCAATACAATCACTACCTCCTCCACCTCACACATCGAAAAGAATTTCCCATCCCCCTGAGAGGTACTTAGGTACTATTTTAGAGGAAGTAGAGAAAATGTTCCTCATAGGTAATGGGGTTCATGGTGATGATCTCAAAACCTATGATAAGGCGATATCAGATATCGACTCTGAAAAATGGTTAGAGGCAACGAAGTCAAAAATTAACTCGATGCACTCAAACCAAGTCTGGACCTTGGTAGATCCATCAGAAGGTATAGTACCTATTGGGTGTAAATGGATCTACAAGAGAAAGATTGGTGCAAATGAAAATGTGGAGACATTTAAAGCTAGATTAGTGGCAAAAGGTTATAATCAGCGCGAAGGCATTGACTATTAGGATACCTTTTCGTCAGTAGCTATGCTAAAATCCATCTGCACATTACTTGCTGTTGCAGCTTATTTTGATTATGAAATATGGCAAATGGACGAGAGAACGACGTTCTTAAATGGATACCTTATGGAAGATATCTATATGGAATAGCCGCTAGGTTTCACATCCAGTGATATTGAATATATGGACTCAAGCAAGCATCTCGAAGCTAGAATACTCATTTTAATGATGTGATCAAATTATTTGATTTCATCAAAAATGAGGGAACCATGTGTTTTTAAAAGGATCAATGAGAGTGCTATTGTCTTCCTCGTACTGTACATGGATGATATTCTTCTTATTGGAAATGATATTTTCATGTTGACCATAGTTAAAATATGGTTATCTAAAGAATTTTCTATGAATGATCTAGGAGAAGCATCCTTCATTCTAGGAATCAAGGTCTATAGAGATAGACTAACTAGGATGCTAGGTCTTTCACAGAAGATGTACACAGAGAAAATGCTAAAGAGATTTAGCATGGAAAACTCTAAGAGAGGATTGGTACCCTTCAGACATGGCATTCATCTTTCCAAAAAAATGTGTCCCAACACATCTGAGAAGATTGAATGTATGAGCAAGATCCCTTATGCTTCAGCAATAGGGAGCCTCATGTATGCCATGTTATGTACACGACCTGATATAGCCCATGCTGTGAGTGTCACGAGCAGATATCAGTCAAATCTAGATGAAGAACACTAGACTTCTGTGAAATGTATCCTTAAGTACTTTAGAAGAACTAAGGATATGTTGTTGATTTTTGGTAATGGAGAACTCCAAGTCCAGGGGTATACAGACTCAAATTTTATATCTAATATAGATGATCGAAAGTCAACATCTGAAAGTCTATTTGTGTGTAATGGTGGTGTTGTCAGTTGGAAGAGTTCCAAGCAAACAGTGATAGCAGATTTCACCATGGAAGCAGAATACATCGTTGCATTAGAAGCTATGAAGGAGGCATTCTGGTACAAAAAATTTATCGTAGAGATTGGAATGATGCCATCGGATGTCATTCCTCTCTACTACAATAATAATGGTGTCATAGCCCTTGCTAAGGACACGAGATCTCACTAGAAATTCAAGCATATCGAGTAGTGATACCACCTCATCCGCAATTACCTCAAGAAAGATTATGTCAAGATCAAGAGAGTCAACTCCACATACAATATGGTAGACCCACTCATAAAGCCATTGGGCCAGCAGAAGATCGAAACCCATCTTGGGAAGATGGAACTTAGATTTGTAGCCAATTGGCTTTAGGTCAAGTGGGAGTTTGTTAGATATGTGTGCCCTAGAAGCTAGAATTGGTTGACACTTGTAATACACATCTAAGGGTAAAATTATAATTTTGACTATAAATAATAAAATGAATTATTTTCTATCATAATGTGTATTTGAAAGTATCTGTGATACATCCCTTGAGTTAATGGTAATGATGGTTCATATTTTTAAAAGTTGAAAATTTAAGATATGAATTTTCATTATTAACTCATAAAATGCTCTCGACCGTTGGATCATCATGAGGATGGCGATTGATTCGAAAGGTTGGTGTACGATCACTTCTTTAGGATAGATGAGTCTTGAGTCTATGATGTAGAGACATTAGAATGAGAGTACAGGTACTCATTAGAGAACGAGGGTACTGTGCGTGACCATCTTGAGTAGTCATGAGGAAGTCTACCTTCTTATCGATGACTGGCTCGAAGCTGTAGTGATGTGTCTGATTCTTTGATCTAAGGTGCATCGGCAATTCACCTTAAGAGTGTTATAGTTTGACTACACCATAACTCGATCTCCTAGCCATTCAGAATCCTGAGGTGTATGTTGGCTATAGCATGTTCATTATAGGAATTGGATTGCATTGATAGGGGATCTATCTACCTCGGTAGATGAGGAGCAGTCCTATGATGATCATGAGAATTAAGTCCATAAGCCATGGCCATGGCAGAGTGAAATAATAGAAAAAGTTTCTATTAGAATTTTTTACATTAGACTTGAATCGAATGATTAATTCATATGATGGAAATTAGCATTTGACGAGATCACCTTAACCCTAATCCAATCGGGGCTCAAGATAGAGGAACTTAATCACATAGGTAACTACATCAAGAAGTTCATTTTTAGTTCTGATGGATTGCCACCATATGATACTAGGTGTCATTGGTGGATTTTGGGAGCAATTAAAATGATTTGGATGATCGATCATACTAGTTGTCTGAATCAGAAAAGTTCTGCTCCATCGAAAGGTGTTTCGATGATGTCAATGATAGAGATCACGACATATCCCATTACCATATGGAATTGAATCTAACTAGATCACACAAATAAGGATTTGGATATGGATATCATCAATTGAACTAACCTAGTTTAATTGATTTGAATAAGATTCAATAAGATTCAAGAAAATCGTGCTAGCACATAATTGAGCCTAATGTTCTCCTTCAATAATCATTAAAGCTTGTCTTGACTGAGCCAAATATGTTTGGGCTCACTCAAGAATCTTTACTTGGTCTGACTAGAGCTTATCTAGGTCAGATAAGGGTTGTCTTAATTTATGAGATAAATTTGAGACAATACCTATCATTTTTCATCACCTACTAAATCTTGTTCTTAGACTTTGGTCAAATGTTGACCTTTGACACTTAGACATCTGCCCATGTGTCATGCACCCATAGGAGAGAATATGGGGCTTTATCCTTCTACTAAAAAGTAGAAAGGGAGGGACGCATGCCTAGGGAGGCATGCGCCCCATGAGGATCATGCCTGGAGTCCCATACAGATGGGATTCTAGATTGCTTCATGATTTCAAATTAGGTGACGCCAAGGAGTCCTCTTTGATCAGTCTTGGCACCACCTAAGAAGATTTATGAGGGACTCTAATCTGATTGGATCAGATGATGTCATCCCACTAATCAGATTTTGATCTGATTGCATAAAGAGTCATGATTGGTCGGGATGATGTGGCACTATATGGCATAGCAGGGTCTATATAAACCATGTCTGCACCTAGAATTGAAAGCTTCTACCTTTGCCCATGGCACAAAGCTTCTCTCCCTCCCTCTCCATGCCACCTTTAGGTCCTCTCTCTCCTATCCATGTCCAAGAGTTCTTGGGCTCGAGTTTGGTGTGATCCAAGAAAGAGAAAGGCGACAAGAAAGGAAGAAGGCAGCACTGCTGCAAAAGACAACGACTAATCTTCAAAAGCTATTTTAAAAATCTTCAAGATCAGATCCAGATCTAATTTCTGAAGGATAGATTGAGAAGGAGAAGATCTTCAGATCTTGCCTGAGTGGATATCGATAGAGGCCAGGTGCTTGCGTGGCTACATCCAAAACCATGGGCAAACATCGGGATCATCATAGGGTAATAGGATTACCCATAATAAAGGTATAATTAAATTAAATTTATTTTATTTTATTTTATCTGATCAATAAGATCAGATCTAAAAAGTCTTGGATCTAATTTGGATATAAGAGAAAAAATTTTTAAAATATTCCTCTTGATCCAATCAGATCCGAACGAATCTAACCCAAAAAATAGGATTTTTTCTTCATTTAATACTGTGCCGAGTGGCTTTAGGATAAGTGGGAGTTGCTGGAAATTATATTCTAAAGCCAACCATCAGCCTATTGATGGTTGATCTATTTTATAATTATAATTAATTTATTAATTAATAAAAATATTTTGGCATCTTTTGTTAGATATGTGTGCCCTAGAAGCCAGATTGGCTGACACTTGTAATACACTTCTAAGGATAAAATTATAATTTTAACTATAAATAATAAAATATATTATTTTTTATCACTGTGTGTATTTGAAAGTGTCTATGATACATTCCTCGAGTTAATGGTAATGATTGTTCATATTTTCAGGAGTTGAAAATTTAAGACATGAATTTTTATTATTAACTCATAAAATACTCCCGACCATAGGATCATCATAAGGATGGTGATTGATCTAGAAGGTTGGTGTACGATGGCTTCTTTTGGATAGATGAGTCTTGAGTCTATGGTGTAGAGACACTGGAGTGAGAGTATAGATACTTATTAGAGAATAAGAGCACTGAGTGTGACCACCTCGAGCAGTCATGAGGAAGTCTACCTTCTCATCGATGACTGGCTCGAAGCTATAGTAGTGTGTCTGGTTCTTTAATCTAAGGTGCATTGATAGTTCACCTTGAGTGGTGTTATAATTTGACTACACCATAACTCGATCTCCTAGCCATTCGAAATTCTGAGGTGTATGTTGGCTATAGCATGTTCATTGTAGGAATTGGATTGCACCAATGGGGGATCTATCTACCTCGGTAGATGAGGAGTAGCCCTATGATGATCATAAGAATCAAGTCCATAAGCCCATGGTCATGGCAAAGTGAAATAATAAAAAGGGTTTCTATTAGGATTTTCACATTGGACTTGAATCGAATGATTAATTCATATGATGAAAATTAGGGTTTGACAAGGTCACCTTAGCCCTAATCCGATCGGGGCTCAAGATAGAGGAACTTAATCACACAGATAACTACACTGAGAGGTTCGCTTTCAGTTCTAATGGGTTTCCATCATATGATGCTAGGTGTCACTGGTGGATTTTGGCAGCAATTAGAATGATTTGGATGATCAATCATACTAGTTGTCTGAATAAGAAAAGTTTTAATCCATCGGAAGGTATTTCGATGATGTCAATGATAAAGATCATAACATATCCCATTATCATACGGAACTAAACCTAGCTAGATTACACAAATAAGGGTTTCGATCTGGATATCGTCAATTGGATTAATCCAGTTCAATTGATTTGAATAAGATTCAATTAGGTTCAAGAAAATCATGCTAGCATACGATTGAGCCTAATGTTCTCCTTTAACAATCATTAAAGCTTATCTCGACTGAGCCAAATATGTTTGGACTCACTTAGAAATCTTTACTTGGTCTGACTGGAGCTTGTCCAGGTCAAAAAAGGATTGTCTCAATTTATGTGATAAATTTGAGACAACACCTGCCATTTTTCGTCACCTACTAAATATTATCTTCGGACATTGGTCAAATATTGACCCTGGATATTTAGACATCTGTCCATGTATCATGCACCCATAGGAGAGTACCTAAGAACATGTCCTCCTACTAAAAAGCAGACAAGAAGGGGGTGCACGCCTAGGAAGGCATGTGCCCTATGAGGATAAAACATGGAGCCCCATATAGATGGGACTCCAACTTGCTTTAGGGGATTAAACTATAGGGCGCCAAGAAGTCTTGTTTGACCCAATCTTGGTGCCACCTAAGGAGAGTTTTAAGGATCTCTCATCTAATTAGATTAGATGATGTTATCCCATCAATCAGATTTAGATTTGATTACACAAAGGGCCATGATTGGCCAGGATGATGTGGCACTGCATGGCGCAGCAGGGTCATATAAACCCTGTCTGCACCTAGAATTCACTTGTTCTACCTTAAGCCCATGCCACATAGCCTCTCTCCCTCCTTCTCCATGCCACCCTCTAGTCCTCTCTCTCCTCTCCATGCCCAAGGGCTTTTGGGCATGAACAAGGTGCGATCCAAGCAAGTAAAAGGCGCCAGAAAAGAAAGAAGGCAGCACTACTGCACGAGATAACGACTGTTCTTCAAAAGCAATTTTGAAGACCTTCAAGATCAGATCTAGATCTGATTTTTAAAGTATTGATTGAGAAGGAGAGGTCTTAAGATCCTACCCGAGTGGATACCGGTAGAGGCTAGGCACTTGCATAGTTACATCCAAAACCTCAGGGAAACATCGGAATCATCACAAGATAATTGGATTATCCAAAATAAAGGTATAACTAAATTAGATTTAATTTTTATTTTTATTTTTATTATTAGATCAATAAGATTAGATCTGAGGAGTATTAAATCTAATTAGAATCTTAGAGAAATTTTTTTTGAAATATTCCTCCTGATCCAATCAAATCTGAACGAACTTGACTCGAAAAATAGGTTTTTCCCTTCATCTTTTTCATCACAAGTTTACATCTTCTAATGAACTCCATTATTGTGATGAAGTCCTTAGGACTATTTAGTTTCGATAAAGAAAGAATTTATCGATTAGTCCTTAAATTTGTTCACGACCAAATGATAGGCTATTAATTAGGATAATAGCATCTATCGAGCATAGGCTGCTATATGCCATATAAGTTGGTTGTCCTCTTAACCAAGCAGTATGGAGACACTGGTATGGCATACAGGTAAGATGTATGGGTAAATTGTCATTGAACGTGACCAACTCTAGAGCATTTGCTGTCGAGAATGTCTCTGATGGGATATAGGTATAAGTATCCCTTAGAACTGAGATCACCTCAGTGACTTACAAGCAACTCACTATGCTTTGGTACTGGACTAACTAAATTTCTAATTTAGCAATAAAAGACTTCTAGGCATAGTCAAGTACTTGCAAAGTCAGAGTATGATCAAGATGGAATTGACCACTCCAAGAGTTGGAGAAGAATGTATCACTAAATTTTAATATAGCAAAATCTTGATCAGGATAATCCATCAGGTGGATTTGATATTTTGAAATACAATGTGGATAATTTGATCAGAGTTGATAGTTGAACTCTAGGGTATCCTATGAATATTATGGTCAAGAGGATGAATTATATGAAAACTATATCCGCATGGATTCTAAGGATGGTATTCTATACCTTCGACCTATCCGACCTTCGGGTATCATTGCTAGATGGTCATTTCGATTGATATAAAAATTTATTTTTACGCTACCAGCTTAGGTTTGAACCTATGAGATCACACACATTAGAGCTTATGATCTGATCAGATGGTTGATCAATGATTAAGAATCATTCTAGGGTTAAATAATCAATACGATAGGTGTTTAACCTAGTGCAAGTGTTGCAAGAGGATCAATTAGCAATTAAATTTTTAATTGGCTTAATTTAATTAAGCCAATAGGTTGAGATTAAGTCTAATTAAAAATAATTTAATTAGATTTAGTTTGGACTTGATTGGATCAAGTTCAATTAGTTTATTGGATAAGCCATGTGCAAGGAAGAACTAGTCCTAGTCTAATTAGGACTCGAATTAACCCAATTTTCTAATTTGATTAGAAAATAAATCAAAATTAAATCTAATTTAATTAAGTTCTTAAATGTATTAGGGCCTTATTTAATTGGATTGGTTTAATCTTGATTCTATTTGGTTAAAAGATCTTGTTTGACCAAGTCAAAATAGGAGTCCTAGTGTGACTAGGACTCCCCTATCACTTGCGCCACTTAATCCTCATGCCCCATGCCCTTTTTGTTTTATTTCTTATGTAAAAATTTTGCACTCCCATGGATTCTCACACCCTCTTTCTCTCCTCCTTTTCTTATAAGATAATTTGTTGGAAGACCAAGTCAAAAGAGGAGTTAGTTTTGCTTAGGATTCTATGAGATAGAATCCTTATTGACCAAAACACCTTTCCTTGAGTACCACCCCCTCTTTTAATTAATTCTTCTCTTATTCCACAAAAATAATCTTCTTTTTTGTGCACCCTCCCTTGCTGGTCCATGCTAATAATTATGGAGGAGGCGCCCAAGAGTTGGGCACCCGAACAACTTCCTATGTTTGGATATTCCTAGTTTAAGATTTTGATCTAACTTAGACTCTTTCTTCTTCTCTATTTATTGGATGAATTTTATTTTAATTTTTTCATAAATATAGAGCTTTGGGTGAGGTTTAGAGAGTGCAAAAATTAGAGGAAGAGAGTCCTTGGGCATGGAGGTTCCATAGGCACTAAACGAGGTGTCTAGGTGAGAGAAAAGAGAAGAAGAAGAGGGTCATCTTCTAGGGCAGTTTTATTTTCAATCTCTCCTCTTTCTTTTTTGAGTTTTTCTATGAAAGTCTTAGATCAGTAAACTCTCATCTTCCTTGTCATATTTTAGAGAGTCCAAATTTTGAAGAAGGGAGCATCGGATAGACCATCGAAGAAGGATTAGCATAGTGCTAGCATGCTATACTGATTTCCTGCATCGAACTTCAGATCAGAGATTGCAGGCTTGTGTGGATGACTCCTAGAGGCTGGATGTATGTGTGGCTCATGACTTCATCCTCAAGCCCAAATCAGTAAGTTAGAATATCTAACTTGCTCAGGTAATAGATATGATCTATAAACTTCATACCCGCATTTGATGTAGTGTAGATCTAGGTTGATTTGATCAACCTTTTCTTTCTTATTCTGATTTTAATTTTTAATTTAATATTATATCTTGATCATGTAATAGATTTGAGATCTAGCTATTTACATATTTATTTAAATAAATATTTAATTTATTTAAATCTTCTGCTGCAAGATCTTAAAAAAATTTCAAGAACTACCTGTAAAACCCTAGATCAAGAACCTTCAGTAGATGAATAAAAGGTGTTCGTCAGCCTTAGGGCAACCTTTTTAGAAAAGAAGTTACTTGGTGAAGGAACTGTTGCCTCTAAGGTTGAACTTGATGAAGTTCAATGGATAAAAAGTTTCACACAGAATATTGAACCTAAGTCAGATTTGATCAGATCAGATCCGAAGCCTAGTGAACCCACACAATTAAGATGATCTGATAGAGTACCGCACCATCCGAATAGATACTATGAATTCTTGATCCAAAATGGTGATTCCATCAAACTCGATAAGAATGATGAGGATCCAATCACTTATATGGATATGATGCAGAGATCCGACTCTGAAAAATGGCTAGAAGATATGAGATCCGAAATGAATTCCATGAAGGTCAATGATGTATAGACATTAGTTGACCCATCTGAAGGGGTTAAACCCATTGGATCTAAATGGGTATTCAAAAGGAAAAGAGGCACAGACGGATAGGTGGAGACCTATAAAGCCCGTCTGGTTGCCAAAGGGTATCGTCAACGTTATGATATTGACTATGATGAGACATTCTTTCCAATGGCAATGCTCAAATCCATTCGGATAATGCTTGCAATAGCTGTGCACCTGAACTATAAGATCTGATAGATGGATGTGAAGATGGCTTTTCAAAATGGAGAGTTAATTGAAGAAGTATATATGATACAATCTGAGGGATTCACATCCATAGATGAGTCCAAGGTGTGTAGGCTTCAGAGATCCATTTATGGATTAAAGCAAGCATCTCGGAGTTGGAACATGCATTTTGATAAAGTGATCAAAATGTATGGCTTCATTAAGAATGAATAAGAATCCTGCATTTACAAATGGGCAAATGGTCTAGTAGTGGTATTTCTTATTTTGTATGTAGATGACATTCTCTTAATCGAGAATGACATCCCCGCAGTACAAGAAATAAAAGTCTGATTGTCATCATAGTTCTCCATGAAGGTCTTGGGTGAAGCATCCTACATCCTAGGGATGAAGATCTATAGGGAAGATCTAAAAGGATGCTTGGTATATCCTAGTTCACGTACATAGAAATTATGCTAAAGAGATTTAATATAGAGAATTCTAAAAAGGGCTATCTTCCAATAGGCCAAAAATTTTTCTGTAAGAAGGATTGTCCGACAACTCCTGAAGAGAGAGAGCATATGAGTAGAATTTCATATGCTTCGGTAGTGGGGTCTATTATGCATGCAATGACATGTATGAGACCAGACATGGCATACTCACTAGGAGTAGTGAGTAGATACCAGTCTGACCTTGGAAAGAATTATCGGAAGATTGTTAAAACCATCCTTAAGTATTTAAGAAATACTAAAAATCAATGGTTGGCTTATGGTGAGTCAGATCTGAAGCTTGTGGGGTTTATAGACTTCAGCTTTCAATCTGACCATGATGACAATAAAAGTATGTCAGGATATATCCATACTCTAAATGGTGGAGCCATCTACTAAAAAAGTTTCAAGCAGCATACAGCGACTGATTCTATTTGTGAAGTAGAGTATATGACAGCATCAGATGTAGCAAAAAAAGCTGTGTGACTGAGAAAGTTCATCATCGAGCTCAGAGTAGCACCCTCTATTGATGGATCAGAACTTTTTTGATTCAGACAACTAGTATGATCGATCATCCAAATCATTCTAATTGCTCCCAAAATCTACGAGTGACACCTAGCAGCATATGGTGCAACCCATCAGAACTAAAAGCGAATCTCTCAGTGCAGTTACCTGTGTGATTAAGTTCCTCTATCTTGAGCCCCAATCAGATTAGGGTTATGGTGATCTCATTAAATCCTAATATCCATCATATGAATTAATCATTTGATTCAAGTCCAATGTGAAAATCCTAATAGAAACTCTTTCTATTATTTCACTTTGCCATGGCCATGGGCTTATGGACTTGATTCTCATGATCATCATAGGGCTACTGCTCATCTACCGAGGTAGATAGATCTCCTATTGGTGCAATCCAATTTCTATAATGAACATGCTATAGCCAACATATACCTCAGGATTTCGAATGGCTAGGAGATCGAGTTATGGTATAGTTAAACTATAACACCCTCAAGATGAACTGTCAATGCACCTCAGGTTAAAGAACCAAATACACTACTGCAACTTCAAACCAATCATCGATAAGAAGGTAGACTTCCTTATGACTGCTCGAGGTGGTCACGCTCAGTGCTCTCATTCTCTAACGAGTATCTATACTCTCACTCTGATGTCTCTACACCATAGACTCAAGACTCATCTATCCAAAAGAAGTGATCATACACCAACCTTCCGGATCATTCACCATCCTCATGATGATCCTACAGCTGGAAGCATTTTATGAGTTAATAATGAAAAATTCATGTCTTAAATTTTTAACTCTTGAAAATATGAGCTATCATTACCATCAACTCAATGAATGTATCACAGACACTTTCAAATACATACTATGATAGAAAATAATCTATTTTATTATATATAGTTAAAATTATAATTTTGCTCTTAGAAGTGTATTACAAGTGTCAGCCAATCTGGCTTCTAGGGCACACATATCTAACAAACACCTTGTAATTTCTCTATTTGTGATACTTCTACGTGGGTATTGGATAATGAAAGTCCAGTCCATATTTACAATATATTGCAAGGACTTCAAATTAGTAGAAGATTTAAGAATAATGAGTGATTCCTAAATATTGGAGATGGAAGGTCTGTTCCTGTTCTAGCTATGGGAATAGTTCAACTTATTCTCAATACTAATATTATTTCTTTAAATGAATGTCATTATTGTCCTTCCTATCTGATGAATATAATCTCTATTAGCCTTTTGGCCAAAGATGTTTATCATTTATCTATAAAGAAAGATTATTGTGACATTATTATGAATATGTTGGGAATTATGTCCCAAAGCCTATCATCTGCCTATTTACCATTGAGATATTATAATTAATTTATTAATTAATAAAAAATATTTTAGCATCTTTTTTCATCAAAAATTTACATCTTCTAATGAACTTCATTGTTATGATGAAGTTCTTAGGACTATTTAGTTTCAATAAAAAGAGAATTTATCGATTAGTCCTTAAATTTATTCACGATCAAATAATAGGTTGTTAATTAGGACGACAGCATCTACTGAGCATAAGTCACTATATGCCATATAGGTTGGTTGTCCTCTTAACCAAGAAGTGTAGAGACACTAGTATGGCATACAGATGAGATGTATGGATACATTGTCATTGAATGTGACCAACTCCAGAGTATTCTACTATCGGGAATGTCTCTAATGGGATATAGGTATAAGTATCCCTTAGATCTAAGATGACCTCAGTGACTTGCAAGCAACTCACTCTACTTTGGTACCGGACTAACTAAATTTTTAATTTAGCAATGGAAGGCTTCTGGGCACAGTTAAGTACTTGCGAAGTCGGAGTGTGATTAAGATAAAATTGACCACTCCAAGAGTTGGAGAAGAATGTATCATTGTATTTCAATATAGCAAAATCTTGGCTAGGATAGTCCATCAGATGGATTTGATATTTTAAAATATAATATGGACAACCAGATCAGAGTTGACAGTTGAACTCTGAGGTGTCCTAGGAGCATTATGGTCAAGAGGATGAATTATATAGAAACTATATTCGCATGGGTTCTAAGGATGGTGTTCTATACCTTTCGACCTATCCGACCGTCGGATATCATTGCTAGATGGTCACTTCGATTGGTATAGAAATTTATTCTTATGCTATCAACTTAGGTTTGGATCTATGAGATTACACACATTAGAGTTCACATTCCAATTGGATGGTTGATCAGCGATTTAGAATCATTTTAGGGTTAAACAATCAATATGATTGATGTTTAACCTAGTGCAAGTGTTGCATGAGGATTGATTAGCAATTTGATTGCTAATTGACTTAATTTGATTAAGTCAGAAGGCTAAGATTAAGTCTAATTAAATATGATTTAATTAGATTTAGTTTGAGCTTGATTGGATCAAGTCCAATTGGCTTATTAGATAAGTCAAGTGCAAGGAAGAACTAGTTCTAGTCTAACTAGGACTCGTGTCAACCTAATTTTCTAATTTAATTAAAAAATTAAATTAAAATTAAATCTACTTTAATTAAATTTTTAAATGGATTAGGATTTTATTTAATTAGGTTGGTTTACTCTTATTTTTATTTGCTTAAAAGATCTTGTTTGACCAAGTCAAAATAGGAGTCCTAGTGTGACTAGGACTCCCTATTCTTTGCGCCACCTAATCCTCATGCCCACCCTTTTCTCTTTATTTTTTGATATGAATAATCTCCAGGCCCAAAGGTTTCTTATGCCTTCCTTCTCTATTCCTTTTTCTCATATGGAGGTTTTTGGAAGACCAAGTCAAAAGGGGAATTAGTTTTGCTTAAGGATTCTATGAGATAGAATCCTTATCAACCAAAACTCTTTCCATAAGTGTGCCGACCCATCCTTCCTTATTTTCTTTGATTTTCATGGTAAAAGAGGACCTTTTTGTGCACCCCCCTTTTTTGGTCCATGGTAGAAAAAAAAGGTGGGGGCGCCCAAGAGTTGGGCGCCCCAACAACTTCCTTTATTTGCTCCTTCCTAGTCTAGGTTTTTGATCTAATTTGGACTCTACATATCTATTTATTTAAAGAAAACTTTTAGTTAAAATTTTTGTGGATTGTAGATATTTGAGAGGCCTATTTGGTGTAGAATAATCAAAGAAAAATTCATCTAGGTCATAGAGATATTGAAAACATAAATCAGGGTGTCTAGAAAAAGAACAAAGAAGAAGAAGAGGGTCTTCTTCTAGGATTTTTATTCTAGATCTCTTCCTCCCTTTTTGTGAGCTTTTCAGAGATATCTCAGTATCATAAATCTTCCTCTTTTCTTTTAATATTTTGAGGAGTCCAAGTTTTGAAGAAGGAAGCATCGGATCAACCGTCGAAGAGAGATCAACACAGTGCTAGCATACTGTGCTGATTTCCTTCATCAGGATCTCTGATCGTATTCGTAGGCTCATGTGGATGACTCCTAGAGGTCGGATGCATGTTCGGCTCATAACTTCATCTTCAAGCTTAGATCTGTAAGTTAGAACATCTAACTTGCTTAGGTAATACATCTAATCTATTAACTTTATACCTACATTTGATGTAGTATAGATCTAGGTTGCTTTGATCAACCTTTTGTTTCTTGTTTGATTTTAATTTTTAATTTAATATCATACCTTGATCATGTAATAGATCAAAGATCTAGGTTTTTATATATTTATTTAAATAAATATTTAATTTATTTAAGTCTTTCACTGCATGATCTTAAAAAAGTTTCAAGATTTAACCATGAAATCCTAGATTTGGTTCTTTCAGAATAATGTTACAATAATGCAAGGATAATAAAAAATAATATTTATATTTTATTATAGCCTATGAGTGTAATGTACACTTCTAGAAAATACCCTAGATTAGATAATATCTCTGATATCTACCTATGGCACTGTTGACTCTATCACATTAACAAGAACAGGATAAACATGTTGACCCAAGAGGGAATCCTCAAAGTTGGTGATTGTAAATCACTTCCAACCTATGAGTCCTATTTTCTTGGAAAAATGATCAAGTCATCTTTTACTGAAAAAGATGAGAGAGCTACTGAGCTCTTAGGTTTAGTACGTACTGATGTATGTAGACCAATGAGCATAAGTGCCAGAGGTAGATATGTCTACTTCATCACTTTTATAGATGATCTATCCAAATATGGATACGTCTATCTGATGAAACATAAGTTAGATTCATTTGAAATATTCAAAAGATTTTGAAGTAAAGTAAAAAAATAAATTAGAAAGAGTATTAAAACTCTTTGATCGGATCGAGAAGGTGAATATCTATCCAATGAGTTCTTGACATATTTAGGAGAGAATGGAATTCTCTCACAGTGGACTCCTCCTGGCACACCATAGCATAATGGTGTATTGAAAAGAAGAAATCGAACCTTGTTAGACATTGTTCGATCCATGATGGGGTTTTCTAGTCTGCCTATTTCATTTTAGGATTATGCTTTTGAAACTGCATGTTATATATTAAATAATGTACCAAGAAAATCTATCGCAAAGACTCCATATTAGATATGTACTGGGCGAAGGCGTACACTCTCTTACCTATGGGTTTGGGGTTGTCCGGCCTATGTCAAATATTTGCATACAGATAAGCTTGGATCTCGGTCTAATAAATGCATGTTTATAGGGTATTCTAAAGAATGTAAGGGTTACTATTTCTACCATGCTGATGAATAAAAGATGTTCGTCAGTCTTAAGGCATCCTTTTTGGAAAAGAAGTTTCTTGGTAAAGAAACTGTTGCCGCTAAGGTTGAACTTGATGAAATTCAATAGGTAGAAAAATCAACACCTGTAGCTGAACCTGAGTCAAATTTGATTAGATTAGATCTAGAGCCCAGTGTACCTACACCATTAAGGCGATCCAATAGGATACTACATCATTCGAATAGATACTATAATTTCTTGATCCAAGATGGTGATCCCATCGAACTCAATGAGAACGATGAGGATTCGATCACCTATATGGATGCTATGCAGTGACTTGATTTCAAGAAATGGCTTGAGGCCATGAAATCCAAACTGGAGTCCATGAAGATCAAAGATGTGTGGACATTGGTTGACCCATCCGAAAGGGTTAAATCCATTGGGTGTAAATGGGTCTTCAAAAGAAAAAGTAGCACAGATAAAAAGGTGGAGACCTATAAAGCCCGTCTAGTTGCCAAGGGATATCACCAACATTATGGTATTGACTATGATGAGATGTTTTCTCCTATGGCAATGCTCAAATTCATTCAGATTATGCTTGCAATTGCTGTCCATTTGGACTATGAGATCTAGCAGATGGATATGAAAATAGCTTTTCTGAATGGAGAGTTGACTGAAGAGGTTTATATGATACAACTTGAGGGATTCGCATCCACAGATGAGTTCAAGGTGTGCAGGCTTCAGAGATCTATTTATGGACTGAGCCAGGCATCTCAGAGTTGAAACATGCATTTTGATAAAGTGATCAAAACATGTGGCTTCGTTAAGAATGGAGAAGAACCCTACATTTAGAAATGGGCAAATGGTCCAGTAGTAGTATTTCTTATCTTGTACATGGATGACATTCTCTTAATCAAGAAAGACATCCCCACACTATAGGAAATAAAATTTAGTTGTCATTACAGTTCTCCATAAAGGACTTGGGTGAAGCATCCTACATCCTAGGGATGAAGATCTATAGGGATAGATCTAAAAGGATACTTGGATTATCCCAATCCACGTACATAGATATTGTGCTGAAGAGGTTCAGTATGAAGAATGCCAAAAAGGGCTATCTCTCAATAGGCCATGAAATTTCTCTCTTTAAGAAAGATTGTTCGATAACTCCTGAAGAGAGAGAGTGTATGAGTAGAGTCTCATATGCTTCGGTAGTAGGATCTATCATGTATGCCATGACATGTACGAGATTAAACATGGCATACTCACTAGGAGTAGTGAGTAGATTGAAGGGAAATCCTGATTTCCCGGTCCAGGTTCGTTCAGATCTGATTAGATCAAGAGATATATTTCAAAAATTTTCTCTTGATCTCAATCAGATCTTGATATGTTTTAGATCTGATTCCTATTATTTTAATAAATAAAATAAAATAAGATAAATTAAATCAAATTTAATTTACCTGATTTGGGTAATCCTATTACCCTGTGGATGATCCTGATTGCAGCGGAAGGTTCTAGATCTTAGCCACGCAAGCGCCTGGCCTCTACCGGTATCCACTCGGGTTGGATCTGGAGATCCTCTTCTTCTCTATCACACCTCCAAAAATCA
Source organism: Cocos nucifera (assembly GCA_006176705.1). NCBI lineage: Eukaryota > Viridiplantae > Streptophyta > Magnoliopsida > Arecales > Arecaceae > Cocos > Cocos nucifera. The sequence continues at coordinate 81,428 of QRFJ01002132.1, read as the reverse complement.
GATCTGGATCTGATCTGGAGGATCTTCAAAACTCTTTTGAAGATCTGCAGTCGTCCTTTTGCAGCAGCGCAGCCTTCTTGCTTTTGATCGCCTTTCTTTGATCTGAATCGCACCAACCTAAAGTCCAAAACACTTTTGGACGTGGAGAGCAAGGGGAGAAGAGACTATGGCATGGAGAAGGAGGGGAGAGGCAGCCTTGGGGCGTGGTCTAATTAGCATTCACTTAGGAATTAGGGTTGGGCGCAGGGTCTTATTTATAGACCTCTTGTGATCCAACTCCTCTTCCTCTCAACCAATCACAACCCTTTGTGAAATCAGATCTAAATCTGATTGGTTGGAATAGAGACCCCTGGATTCCTCCTTAGAGGGTGCCTAAGACCAGTCAAACTGGATTCTTAGTAGAACTCTAATTGGAATCCAAAAAGGGAGGTGGAGTCCTTGTCCAACAAGGACTCCTAGGCGCCTCCTACTTGGGCTCACGCCACCCTTGGCGTGCGCCCTTCTCCTTGCCAGGTTCTGGCAGGGGGACAGGCCCCCACCAGCTCTCCAATAGGTGCATGACATGTGGTCAAAAGTCAAAGGGTCAATGGTCAATGTTTGACCAGTCAAAGGTAGACTTTTGACCAAAGTCAAAGAACAAGAAATGGCAGGTGACCAAAAATGGCAGGTAATGTCTTACAAATAAGACAACCTATTCTGACTTGGACAACCTCCAGTCAGACCATATGAAGGCCTCTGATTGAGCACAAACTCCTTTGGCTCAGTCAGGACAACTTATTTATGATAGTAAAAGAAGAACGTTAGGTTCAATCGAGTGCTAGCACGATTTCCTTGAACCTAATTGAATCTCATTCAGATCAATTGAACTAGATCAGTTCAATTGATGATCACCAGATTCAAACCCTTGTTTGTGTGACCCAGTTAGGTTCAGTTCTGTATGGTAATGGGATATGTCATGATCTCTATCATAGACATCATCGAAACTCCTTTCGATGGATCAGAACTCTTCTGATTCGAACAGCTAGAATGATCGATCATCTAAATCATTCTAATTGCTCCCAAAATCCACCAGTGACACCTAGCAGTATATGGTGGCAACCCATCAGAGCTGAATGCGAACCTCTTGGTGCAGCTACCTGTGTGATTAAGTTCTTCTATCTTGAGCCCCGATCAGATTAGGGTTAAGGTGAACTCGTCAAACCCTAGTCTCTGTCATATGATGTAATCATTCGATTCGAGTCCAATGTGAAAATCTAAATAGAAACTCTTTCTATTATTTCACTCTGCCATGGCCATGGGCTTCTGGACTTGATTCTCATGATCATCATAGGGCTGCTCCTCTACCACCGAGGTAGATAGATTCCCATCTTGATGCAATCCAGTTCCTACAATGAACATGCTATAGCCAACATACACCTCAGGGTTCCATATGGCTAGGAGACCGAGTAATGGTGTAGTCAAACTATAACACCACTCAAGGTGAACTGCCGATGCATCTCAGGTCAAAGAACCAGACACACTACTGCAGCATCGAGTCAGTCATTGACGAGAAGGTAGACTTCCTAATGACTACTCGAGGTGGTCACGCTCAGTGCCCTCGTTCTCTAACGAGTACCTGTACTCTCGCTCCGGTGTCTCCACACCGTAGACTCAAGACTCATCTACTAAAGAGAAGCGATTCGTACACCAACCTTCCGGATCAATCACCATCCTCGTGATGATCCTATGGTCGGGAGCTGTTTATGAGTTAATAATGATTATTCATGTCTTAAATTTTCAACTCTTGAAAATATGAATTATCATTACCATTAACTCAAAGGATGTATCACAGACACTAAATACACATATGTGATAGAAAATAACCCATTTTATTAATTATAGTCAAAATTATAATTTTGCCCCTAGAAGTGTATTACAAGTGTCAGCCAATTCTGGCTTCTAGGGCACATATATCTAACAATCTCCCACTTGTCCTAAAGCCAATTGGCTACAAGTCTAAGTCCCATCTTCTCAAGGTGGGCTTCGATCTTCTGCTGGCCCAACGGCTTTGTAAGTGGGTCTGCCACATTATCTGTGGAGTTGACTCTCTTGACCTCAACGTAACCTTTCTCAAGGTAATCGCTGGATGAGATGGTATCACCGTTTGCTTGGAACTCTTCCAGCACACAAACAGTCTGCCAGATGTCGACTTTCGATCATCTATATCGGACATGAAGTCCGAGTCTGTGTATCCCTTGAACTTGGAGTTCTCCATTACCAAAGACCAACATCATATCCTTAGTTCTTCTCAAGTACTTAAGGATACATTTCACAGAAGTCCAGTGTTCTTCACCTGGATTTGACTGATATCTGCTTGTGACACTCACAGCATGGGCTATATCAGGTCGTGTACATAGCATGGCATACATGAGGCTCCCTATTGCAGAAGCATAAGGGATCTTGCTCATGCGTTCTATTTCCTCAGGTGTGCTGGGGCACATCTTCTTGGAAAGATGAATACCATGTCTGAAGGGTATTAATCCCCTCTTAGAGTTTTCCATACTAAACCTCTTTAGTACTTCCTCTATGTACATCTTCTGTGAAAGTCCTAGCATCCTATTCGGTCTATCCCTATAGACCTTAATTCCTAGAATAAAGGATGCTTCACCTAGGTCTTTCATGGAGAATTCCTTGGACAACCACATCTTGACTGATGTCAACATGGGAATATCATTCCCAATAAGGAGGATGTCATCCACGTACAATACGAGGAAGACAACAGCGCTCCCACTGACCCTTTTGAAAACACATGGTTCCTCTTCATTTTTGATGAAACCAAACTTTTTGATCACATCATTGAAACGAGTGTTCCAGCTCCGAGATGCTTGCTTAAGTCCATATATGGACCTTTGCAGCTTGCAAACCTTGTGATCAGTATCACTGGATGTGAAACCTAGCGGCTGTTCCATATAGATATCTTCCTCAAGATATCCATTTAGGAATGCCGTTTTTCACGTCCATTTGCCATATTTCATAATCGAAATAGGCTGCAACAGCAAGCAATGTGCGGATGGATTTTAGCATAGCTACTGGGGAAAAGGTATCCTGATAGTCAATGCCTTCACGTTGACTATAACCTTTTGCCACCAGTCTAGCCTTGAATGTCTCCACATTCCCATCTGCACCAATCTTTCTCTTGAAGATCCATTTACACCCAATAGGTACTATACCTTCTGGTGGATCTACCAAGGTCCAGACTTGGTTTGAGTGCATCGAGTCAATTTCTGACTTCATTGCCTCAAGCCATTTCTCGGAGTCGATATCTGATATCGCCTCGTTGTAGGTTTTGGGATCATCACCATGAGCACCATTACCTATGAGGAACATTTCCTCTACATCCTCTGAAATAATACCTAAGTATCTTTCAGGGGGACGGGAAAACTCTTTCCGATCTACGAGGTGGAGGAGGTAGTGTTCTTATTGGCTCAACCTGATTTGGTTCCACTTGGTCCTTAGCTCGTTTCTGCTTGTGAGACTTTCTCATCAAGCTTAATCTGCTTTCCAATGCCACTATCTTGAATAAACTATTTTTCAAGAAATATGGCATGTCGACTCACAATCACATTGTGGTCTTCTGGAATGTAGAAATAGTATCCTAATGACTCTTTAGGATATCCTATGAATCGAGCTCTAAAGGACCTAAACTCTAACTTGTCCGCTTGTTGTCTTTTGACATGAGCCGGACAACCCCAAATTCTGAGATGACTCAGACTTGGTTTCTTACCGTGCCATATCTCATACGGTGTGGTAGGAACGGTTTTAGAGGGAACCCTATTCAGTAGATAAGATTGAAGTTAATAATGAAGTGTCCCCAAAGAAAATCAGGGAGGTCTGTGAAGCTCATCATGGATCGAACCATATCCAATAGAGTCCGATTTCTCCGTTCTGAAACCCCGTTGAGTTGAGGTGTTCCTGGTGGAGTCCATTGAGAGACTATGCCATTTTCCTTAAGATAGTCTAGGAATTCCCGGCTAAGGTATTCACCTCCTCGATCTGATCGAAGAACCTTAATGGGTTTTTCCAGTTTGTTTTTCTACTTCATGTCTGAATTCTTTGAACTTTTCAAAAGCTTCAGACTTGTGTCTCATAAGATACACATACCCATACCTAGACAGATCATCGGTAAAGGTAATGAAGTAGACAAAATTGCCTCTAGCCGGCACATCAAATGGGCCGCACACATCAGTATGTACTAGGGCAAGGAGATCTGTGGCCCTCTCCCCATGTCCAACAAAAGGGAGTTTAGTCATTTTGCCTTGAAGACAAGATTCACAAGTTGGATATGACTCAAAAGTCAATGGACTCAATAGCCCATTTTTCTCCAATTTGTTAATCCTATCTTCTGCTATATATTGACATCTAATCTTCAAGGAAACCATTTGCAATTTTATTTCTTTCATAAAGAATGTTACAATGGTCCTTAAAGAAGATGCACATAATAAGCATGAAACAGCTGCTAGCTACATAATAACAGTCTTTTAAAACTAAGTCTAAACCAGATGGTAATGGTACATGGCTACTGCAGCAACTCTTGATTCCCGCGTAGGATCATGTCTCCATCCCTCAGCCTCCTGCAAGACCCTGCATAGAAGTGCACATGAGCACTTAGCACCCAACCTCAGACTCAATAACGAGCATACCTCCAGAAGGACCTTCCTTCTTGTTCTTCAGGGTGGCCAGGTAAGTAGGGCAGTTCCGCTTCCAATGGCCGTCGCTGTTGCAATGGAAACACTTTCCTTTGCCATCGGCCTTTTTCTTCGGATTCTGCCTTCTTCTTCTTTGATCCTTCCACCTTTTGCTTTTTCACAGACTTCTTTTTCTTTCCATAAGACTTTCTTTTGGAAGAAGTCCGTTCCATAGCAAGAACTGAGCCTTTAGAACCTTTCATAGAAAGCTCAGCGGTAACCAGCATATTCATTCAACTCGGCCAAGGAATTTTGAAGTTTATGCATGTGGTAATTCATGATGAATTGCCCATATGCATCAGTCAAGGATTGCAGAATAATATCGTTCTGCAGATCCAAGTCCAACTTCACACCGAGCTTCTCAAGCTCTTCCATGTCCTTGATCATTGTCAGACAGTGATCTTGGACTGACTGCCCATCACGCATCTTAGCCTTAAAAAGTCATTTCGTGACTTGATATTTGGCTGCGCGACTCTGTTCACCAAACATCTCCTGCAGGTGAGCCAACATTTGGCGAGCAGTCCCGATATCTTCATGTTGGCGCTGGAGCTCATCAGACATCGAGCCCAACATGTAAGTATCTGGCCTTATTATCTTCGTCAATCCATTTTTCCAGAGATGCTCTCTGTTCAGTGGATGGACGAGCTGGTAAGGTGGGAGGGTCCTGGTCCAAAACATGTGTTAACTTCTCTGAACCCAAAATAATTTTGTAGTTCCTGAGCCAATCTTTATAATTGGGTCCAGTCAGTCTATGTGTGTCCTAGGATACGTGCCAATGGGTTGGACGCAGACATTTTCCTGTAGAGAGTCAAAGATTCTAGTTAGATACTGTAATTTTGACTTGACGTAAAATTAACATTTGATTTCATTTACCTTATTTATTTTATTATTAAAATAATAAGAATCAGATCTGAAACATTCCATATCTAATATAGATCAATGAAAAAAAATTTTGAAGTATATCTCTTGATCTGATCAGATCTGAACGAACCTGAACCAAAAAATTAGGATTTTCCTTTATTAATAACATGATCTTGATCATGTAATAAATTTTAGATCTAAAATATTTTTATACTTATTTAAATAAATATTTAATTTATTTAAGTCTTTCGCTATCTGATCTTGAAAAGTTTCAAGATCTACCCATGAAATCCTAGATCTGGTTCCTTTATTTATAATTCATCAATATAAAATCTTAAGAGTTTTTAGTATTTACCTCCTCATAATATGCTATTATGCAAAGATTGGCCACTTCTTATGATTTTTCTTCGAAGCTAGAATCCTTACTATCTCTCCAAGTAGCCATCATCGCCTTCTTCTTGATCTTTTTAAATAATTTCTTGAGAAGGGAAAAGCAGTTCCATTTGTAAATGGGACCGAGTTTCTTTACATTCGAACAATTATAGTAGACATCTTTTCTTTTTCTTAGTTGGGCTTACCTTTTGAAGGTCTTCTTCTTAAACCCTTGCTTCTTCTTCTCATGAACCTCTTAAATTTTTTGCAATCTAGGCTAGCTCTTCTTCTTCTTCTTCATTGGACTCTTTACTTTCATCATTCTTGGAGGTAGTAGTCTTGAGAGTGATGATTTTCTTGTTTTTGGTTTCTTCCTCCATAATTTGCCTCATGGTTAATAAAGGGAAATCCTAATTTTCCGGTCCAGATTCGTTCAGATCTGATCAGATCAAGAGATATATTTCAAAAATTTTTCTCTTGATCCCAATCAGATCTTGATATGTTTCAGATCTGATTCTTATTATTTTAATAAAATAAAATTAAAAGATAAATTAAATCAAATTTAATTTACCTGATCTGGGTAATCCTATTATCCTGTTGATGATCCTATTTGCAGCGGAAGGTTCTGGATCTTAGCCACGCAAGTGCCTGGTCTCTACGGGTATCCACTCAGGTTGGATCTGGCGAATCCTCTTCTTCTCTATCACGCCTCCAAAATATTAGGTTGATCGGATCTGATCTTGGAGGATCTTTCAAACTCTTTTTGAGGATGAGCAGTCGATCCTTTGCAGCAGCGCAGGACTTCTTACTTGATCGCCCTTTCTTTTGATCTGAATCGCTACCAACCAAGGTCCAAACTCCTTTTGGATGTGGAGAGCATGGAGAGGTGGTTCGCATGGAGAGGAGGGGAGAGTCACCTTGGGGCGTGGAGAAACTTATGAATCATCATATCTCTAATCTGAGTTGGATACAGGGTCTTAATTTATAGACTAGCTATGATCAACTTCCTCTTCCTTCCCAACCAATCACAATCTTTTTGTGAAATCAGATCTAAATTCTGATTGGTGGAATAGAGACCCCTAACTTCCTTCTTAGGGCGCATAAGACCAGTCAAAGTTGGTTCTTAAAGAACTCTAATTGGATCCAACAAAGGCAGATGGAGTCCTTGTCCAACAAGGACTCCTAGGCACCTTCCAACTTGGGCACACACCTAGGGTGGCGTTGCGCCCTTCTTTCTTGGCCAAGGTGATAGGGGGACAGGGCCCCACAGCTTCTCCAATAGGGCATGATATGTGTGTGTCAAAAGTCAAAGTGTCAATGTTTCAATGTTTGACCAGTCAAAGATAGACTTTTGGACCAAAAGTCAAAGAACAAGGAAATGGAGGTGAACCAAAAATGGCAGGTAGTGTCTTATTTTTTTTTTAAAATAAGACAACCTATTTTGACTTGGACGAACCTCCAGTCAGACCATATGAAAGCCTCTGATTTAGCACAAATTCCTTGGCTCAGGACAGGACAACTTATTTATGATAGCAAAAGAAGAAACGTTGGTTCAATCGAGTGCTAGGCACGATTTCCTTGAACCTAATTGAATCTCCATTCAGATCAATTGAACTAGATCAGTTCAATGATGATCACCAGAATTCAAACCCTTGTTTGGTGGACCCAGTTAGGTTCAGTTCTGTATGGTAATGGGATATGTCATGATCTCTATCATCGACATCATCGAAACTCCTTTCGATGGATCAGAACTCTTCTGATTCGACAGCTAGAATGATCGATCATCTAAATCATTCTAATTGCTCCATCCACAGTTACACTAGCAGTATATAGTGCAGCCCATCAGAGCTGAATTGTGAACTCTTGGTGCACGCTACCTGTGTGAATTTCAGTTCTCTATTCTTGAGCCCGATCAGATTTAGGGTTAAGGTAACTCCATCAAACCCTTAGTCTTGTTCATTGATGTAATCATTCATTTGAGTCCAATGTGAAATCTAAATAGAACTCTTTCTATTATTTTCACTCTGCGATTGGCCATTGGCTTCTGAACTTGATTCTCATGATTTCATAGGGCTGCTCTTCTACCACCGAGGTAGATAGATTCGCATCTTGATGCCATCAGTTCCTACACATGCATGCTCTATAGCAACTACACTTCAGGATTCCATGATGGCTAGGAGACGATAATGGTGTAGTCAAACTATAACCCCTCAAGGTTGAACTGCCGATCACCTTTAGGTCAAAGAACCAGACGACACTACTTGCAGCATCGAGTCAGTCATTACGGAAGGTTAGATCCTAAATGCACTATCAGGTGGTCATGCTCAGTGCCTCGTTTCTTCTAACGCAGTACCTATACTTTCGACTCCGGTGTCTCCACACCGTAGACTCAAGACTCATCTACTAAAGAGAAGCGATTATACCCAACCTTCTAATCAATCACCATCCTCTGATGAATCCTATGGTCGGAAGCAATTTATGAGTTAACAATGTTATTCATGTCTAAATTTACAACCTTGAAAATATAATTATCATTACATTAACTCAAAGGATGTATCACAGCCTAAATACACATCTTGTGTAGAAAATAACCCATTTATTCGTTTAGCAAAATTTACATTTTCCCCTATCAGTTGTATTACAGTTGTCAGGCACAATTCTGGCTTCTAGGGACATATATCTAACAAATCTTCCACTGTCCTAAAGCCAATTGTGCCTTAACAAGTTTTAAAGTCCCATCTTCTCAACGGTGGGCTTCGACTTCTTGTTGGCCCAACGCTGTTGTAAGTGGGTCTGTCACATTTCTATGGAGTTGACTCTCTTGACCTCGACATAACTCTTTTCGAGGGTATTTTTTCGTGGATGGGTGGGTTATCATCGTTTCTTGGAACTCTTCCAGCTGACAGCTCCACCATTGCACACAAACAGACTTCAGATGTCAGACTTTCGATCATCTATATCGGACATGAAATCCGAGTCTGATCCATGGACTTATGGAGTTCTCCAGGCTTACCAAAGACCACCATTTATATTCCCTTAGTTCTTCTCAAGTACTTAGAGGATACATTCACAGAGAGTCCAGTGCTCTCTTCACCTGCGATTTGACTGATTCGCTTCGTGACACTCTATAGCGGGATGGCCATATCAGGTCGTTCATTAGCATGGCATACATGAGAGCTCCCTATTGCAGAACATAGGGATTCTTGCTCAGCTTTCTATTTCCTCAGGTCGTGCTAGAGCACATCTTCTTGGAAAGATGAGATACCATGTCTGAAGGGTATAATCCTCTCTTAGAGTTTTTCCATAATAAACCTCTTTAGACTTTCCTCTATGCTACATCTTCTGTGAAAGTCCTTAGCATCCTATTCGGTCTATCCCTATAGACCTAATTCCTAGAATTAAAGGATGCTTCACCTTGGTCTTTCTGGAGTTCCTTGTGACAACCAGCATCTTGACTGATGTCACGTGGGATTATCATTCCCAATAAGGAGGATGTCATCTACGTACAGATACGAGGAAGACAACAGCACTCCTACTGGACCCTTTTTGAAAATTACATGTTCCTCTCGTTTTTGATGAAACCAAACTTTTTGATCACATTATTGAAATGAGGTGTCCTGCCTCCGAAGATGCTTGCTTTAGTCTATATTATGACCTTTTGCAGCTTGCAACCTTATGTCAGTATCATGGATGTGAACCTAGCGGCTGTTCCATATAGATATTCTTCTAAGATATCCATTTAGGAGAAATGCCATTTTTCACGTCCATTTGCCAATATTTCATAATCGAACATAGGCTGCCAATAGCAGCAATGTTGCGGATGGATTTTAAGCAGCTACTGGGAAAAGGTTATCCTTGTAGTCCTATGCCTTCCGTTGGCTAACCTTAGATTTACCATCTGCACCAATCTTTTCTCTTGATAAGTCCATTCTACATCCAATAGACGTACTATACGCTGTCTAGTGGATCTTACCAACGTCCGAGGACTTGTTTGAGTGCATCGGAGTCAATTTCTTGAACTGCATTGCCTCTAGCTATTTCTCGAGTCGATATCTGATATCGCCTCGTTGTAGGTTTTGGGATATCTCCATAAGCACCATTACCTACGAGGAAACATTCCTCTCGTTTCTCTGGAAACATACCTAAGTATCTTTCAGGAAAACGGAAAACTCTTTATCTCGATCTATTGAGGTGGAGGAGTAGTGTTCTTACTTGGCTCAACCTATTGGTTCCACTTGGTCCTTAGCTCTTCTACCTTGTGAGACTTTCTCATCAAGTCTGATCTATTTTCAATGCGCTATCTTGAATAAAACTGTTTTTCAGAAAGATGGCATGTGACTCATACTATCATTGTGGTCTTCTGGAATGTAGAAATGATATTCCTGAATCGACTCTTTAGGATACCTATGAAATCGAGCTCTAAGGCTAAAACTCTACTTATCCGCTTGTTGTCTTTTTGACGATGAGCTGGACAACCCCAAAATTTCTGAGATGACTCAGAATGATTTCTTACCCGTGCATATCTCATACGGTGGGTAGGAACGTTTAGGGGAACACTATTAGTAAATAGATTTGAAGTTACAATGAGTGTCCAAAGAAATCAGGAAGTCTGTGAAGCTCATCATGGGACCGAACCACTATTAATAGGGTCCAATTCTCCATTCTGAAATTCCCGTTAAGTTGAGGCATTCTTGGTGGAGTCCATTGAGAGACTATTGCCATTTATCCTTGAGATAGTCTAAGAATTCCTGCTAGTATTCACTCTCCTCGATCCTTGATCGAAAGAACCTTAATGGGTTTTTCTGTTGATTTTTCCATACATCTAAATGACTAGAATTCTTCTTAACACTATTTTAAGAGCTTCAGACTATGTGGTCTCCCCAATAGAAAACCCTACACTACCCCGATTTACTAGACAGATCATCGGTAAAAGGTAATAAAGTAGAATAAAATTTGCCTATTAGCCGGCACTTAAAATTGGCCGCAACCATCCTGTATTACTAGGGCAAGGAGATCTGTGGCCCTCTCCCCATGTCTACAAAAGGGAGTTTAGTCATATTTTGCCTTGAAGATATGATTCACAAGATTGGGGATTGACTCAGAATGTCAACGAACTCAATAGTCCCATTTTTCTCAATTGTTTGATCATATCTTCTGCTATATGACCTATCTCAAGTGCCATAGATATCTGTCATTGGACTATCCCTAGGTATCCATTTGGCATTTCACGCTTTTGCTTGATATCGCATACCTCTAGAAGACCTTCCTCTTGTTCTTTAGGGTGCTAGTAAGTAGGGCAGTTCCGCTTCAATGGCCGTCGCTATTACAATGGAAATACTTTCCTAACAGACCTTCTTCTTCAGCTCTGCCTTTCTTCTTCTTTGATCCTTCCACCTTTTGCTTTTTCACAGACTTCTTTTTCTTTTCCAGAAGACTTTTCTTTTGGTAGAAGTCATTCCTAGCAAGAACTGGCCTTAGAACCTTTTCATAGAAAGCTCAGCGGTAACCAGCATATTCATTAACTCGGCCAGAATTCTGAAGTTTATGCATGGGTAATTTCATGATGAATTATCCTATGCATCAGTCAAGGATTGCAGAATGATATCGTTATGAGGTCGCAAGTCCAAACTTCACACCGAGCTTCTCAACCTTCCATGTCCTTGATCATATTCAGACAGTGATCTTGGACTGACTGCCCGATATCATGCTCTTAGCCTTAAAAAGTCATTTTGTGACTTGATATTTGGCTGCGCAACTTTTCACCAAACATCTCCTGCTAGGTGAGCCAAATTTGGCGAACAGCAGTCCCATAATATCCTCATGTTGCGCTGAGTCATCAGACATTGAGCCTAACATGTAATATCTAGCCTGATTGGTCCTTCATTCAATCACTTTATCCAGAGACGCTCTCTGTTTTAACAGATCGGCGCTGGTATGGGAGGTCGGTCAAAACATGGTTAACTTCTCAGAACCCAACAATTTGTAGATTCCGTGAGCCAATCTCTTATAATTGCTCCAGTCGTCTATGTGTGTCCAGGGATACGGGTGCCAATGGTTGGATCGCAGACATTTTTTCTGTTAGAGAGTCAAGATTCTAGTTAGATACTGTAATTTTGACTTAACCAATTTGTGTAGTGAATAACAAATTAGTCCCACTATTTTCTGAGATCCCTACACTCCCTCTGTAGAGATGCAAAATATCTCCATGATTAATGATTAGGTGGGTGCGGTCTCACCAACTGACTCATCACCTCACCTAACAGTTATGGTGAATGGAGTTAGCCAATGATGAACCTCACTCTTGTCTCATAATTCTCTAATCTGGTGCACCCGAACTTGATCTTCTAAGTTCATGAATCTCCACCGTACCGGATGATCCAACTTTCTTAGTTAGTCAGACCCACCATTTGCATAGACTGGGTTCGCCTAATTGAGTTCTCTCACCGTTATCCAAAATATTGACCAACTCATCCTCTGGGCCCATAGCATCCATGCCTAATAACATGGTTGCATCTTCCCGGTGCAACTGAGCCACTGTATTCCAGCAAGAGAATAGATCAACCCCAGGAAGGGCCCGCACATCTACAATTGGTGGAGGACCTCAAGACTTAATCTTTTTCTTAGGGAGAATTGATTCAGGTCTCATTAAAACTAGACTTGGCTTAGTCATAATCAATTATGACTAACCTAGGGCATGGTTAGCTCGGATTATTTGGCCAACTCAGATCAGGACTGTGTTAATAGATATGGCCAGAGTAAGTAGTCGGTTGAAGGAATATGGCCATTAACTGTACAAGAACGCATTCAGATCGAGTAGCCTTCTAATTAAAAACCATCGGTCGTCTATGCAAACTTACCTTAGACACCAAAATTGTTGAGGCAGAACCATTGGGTTAGCCTACAATACAGGACTCTAACCTCAGAGCCTAGATTTGGTTCTTGCCTGATCGTACTTGATTCTTACCAGAGCTTATCCATTAGGGCTGGTAAAGTTTAAGCATTGTTGATCCCATCTAATTCAACACTCTTGAGATTCGGTTTGATCAACCGCTTAGACTAATTGAGCTACCCAAGCCCGAACCCAGTATTATGAATATGTCTTAGATCTAAAATTTCTTAAATTTAGACCTAATTAATGATTCATAAACTTAATTTCTAATCTAGTAGGGCTTCATAAATAAAATATGCACAATAATCCTAGGGTTCAGGATCTAGGTTTTGCAGAAAGTGTAAGTTTGGGTTTCTGATTAAGGCGAACATGCAGCACCCCTACACATCATAGAACAACTCCATCGAATAGAAGAGAGGGGCCTTTACCCTTCTTCGTTCTTATGACTGCTGTATGCAAGAGGAATGCACTGATCAGACAATATACAAAACCAATATCAGATCTATATCATATATCTCATATATAAAGTAGATCTAATTCATGAAAATTTTGTTATACACTATTATCATAATTTGCATGTTTTCAGATCAATATCTCATACATAATCTTAAAAATTAGATTTAATTGATTAATCAAAATAAATTCTAATATAGATATATTAATTGTAGACTATTCTACAACTAGTCTAGATATCGCTGAGGTTCAACTCATATCTCTGATGATATTCAAAAATTTAAATAATTTTTTTAGCTATTTCTTCAGATTTATTATACACTTTATCATATCAGAAATAGTTAAAAAAAGATCTAAAACATATTTAATCGGATTAAATCAAAAATATGCAAGAATATTCTATAGATACTATTCTATTCTAACACAAAAACAAACACAACCGGGAAACTATATCGTATTGAACTTCTTCTATACGTCCGTTAGATCTTATCATTATTTAATTTTAATTTTCTAATTTTAGGATCTGATCAAATCTCATGTGACATCTAAATTAATTATTTTTTTGATTAAATAAATTAAATCAGTCTAAATAATTTTAGAACCATGGCTCTGATACCAGTTGAAGGGAAATCCTGATTTTTCGGTCCAGGTTCGTTCAGATTGATCAGATCAAGAGATATATTTTCAAAAATTTTTTCTCTTTGATCCATTAAATCTTGATTATGTTTCCACAGATTCTAATTCTTATTATTTAATAAAATAAATTAAAAGATAATATTAAATCAAATTTAATTACCTGATCTGGGTAATTCTATTACCTGTTCATGGATTCCTGTTCTGCAGCGGAAGGTCTGATTCTTAGCCACGCGAAGCGCCTTGGGCCTCTCGGTATGTCCCACTCAGGCTGGAGGTTCTAGAGATCCTCTTTTTCTCTATTCACACGCTCCCGAAATTAGATCTGGATCTGATTTGGTGATCTTCAAAACTCTTTTTGAAGATGAGCCAGTCCTCGTTGCCATAGCAGCCGCAACCATCTATACTTTTTGATCGCCCTTTCTGTTGATCTGAATCGCACCAACCAACGTCCAAATACTCCTTTTGGATGTGGAGAGCAAGGGGAGAAGGTGGTTTGGCATTGGAGAGGGAGGGGGAGGCAGCTTGGGGCACTGGAGAAACTATGATCTCATCAATATCTCTTTAATCTGAGTTGGTACAGTCTTATTTATATAGACTAGCATATGAATCAATCCTCTTTCTTCTCAACCATCACACCCTTTGTGAAAATCAAGATCTAAAAATCTGATTGATTGAGAATGAGAGGACCCCTGGATTCCTTCTTAGAGGCGCCTAAGACCAATCAAAGTTTGGTTCTTAGAAGAAACTCTAATTGAATTCCAAAAAAGGAGATGGAGTCCTTGTCCAACAAGGACTCCTAGGCGCCTTCCAACTTGGGCACACCGCCTAGTGGCGTGACCCTTCTCCTTGCTAGGGTTCTTGGTTAGGTGGGCAGGCCCCCACCAGCTCTCCAATAGGTGCTGACATATTGGTCAAAAGTCAAAGTGTCATATGGTCAACATTTGACCAGTCAAAGCGTAGACTTTTGACCAAAGTCAAAGAACAAGAAATGGCAGGTGACAAAAATGGCAGTTTAGTGTCTTATAAAATAAGACACTATTATGACTTGGACAACTCCAGTCAAGACCATATCAAAGCCTCTGATGGCACAAAACTCCTTTGGCTCAGAACAGGACAACTTTATTTATAATAGCAAAAAGAAGAACGTTAGGGTTCAAGTCGAGTGCTAGCACGATTTCCTTGAACCTAATTGAATTCTCATTCAGATCAATTGAACGATCAGTTCAATTTGATGGATCACCAGATTCAAACCCTTGTTTGTGTGACCCATAGGTTTAGTTCTGTATGGTAATAGGATATTCATGATCTCTATCATCGGACGATCATCGAAACTCTTTTTCGATGGATCAAACTCTTCTGATATCGGAACAGCTAGAATAGATCGCATCATCTAATCATTCTAATTGTTTCCAAATCCACCAGTGACACCTAGAAGTATATGGCAACCATCAGAGCTGAATGTGAACCTCTTGTGTTAGCTACCTGTGTGTATTAGTTCTCTATCTTGAGCCACCGATCAGAGTTAGTTAAGGTTTAACTCGTCAAACCCTAGTCTCGTGTCATATGATGTAATCATTCGATTCGAGTCCAATGTAAAATCTAAATAGAAACTCTTTCTATTTATTTCACTCTACCATGGCCATGGGCTTCTGGACTTTGATTCTCATGATTATCATAGGGCTGCTCCTCTACCACCGAGGGTAGATCGATTCCATCTTGATGCCATCAGTTCCTTCACAATGAACATGCTATAGCCAAACATACACCTCAGGGTTCCATTATGGCTAGGAGACCGATAATGGTGAGTCAAAACATACACCCTCAAGGTGAACTGTCGGATGCACTCGGGTCAAAGGAACAGACACATACTGCAAGCATCGAGTCCAAGTCATTGACGAGAAGGTGACTCCCTATGACTACTTCGAGGTGGTCACATCAGTGGCCCTCGTTCTCTAACGAGTACTTATTACTTTCGCTCCAGTGTCTCCACACCGTGACTCAAGACTCAGATTACTTAAAGAGAAGCGATTATACACCAACCTTCGGATCAATCACATCTCGTGATGATCCTATGGTCGGGGAGCAATTTTATGAGTTAACATTGGTTATTTCATGTCTTAAATTTCAACTCTTGAAATATGGAATTATTTCTCATACATTTAACTCAATGGTATATCACAGACCTAAATACAATATGTGATAGAAAATAACCATTATTGCTTTTAGTCAGAAATTATAATTTGCCCCGTAGAAGATATTACAAGTGTCAGCCAATTCGTGGCTTCTGGGCACTATACTACATTAATTTCATGAGTCATTAAGACCTAAGAAGGCTCTTAATGATAGCTTGTTGTGATTTCTTGGCTTCTTGAATGGTGGTTAACTTTTGCTTTCCAACTTTAGAAGTGCTAAGAATATTGAACAAGCTTCACTCATTAGTATAAGATTTCTTAAGCTTTTCAAACCATATAATTATGTGGTAAATCGAGTTAATATTTTTAGAAATAGATCATTTGCTTTCATTTTGAAATAATTTATTGTCTTGTGGACGAAGCATATTATATTGGAACTTCTTTACTTGTTTGTATCCTATGGATAATCTTTATCTATCAAATCCTTTACTGATGCACATATAGAGATTCTATTGAAAATTCATTAGGATCCAATTGCATAATATAGAAGTATTCTGGTCTTAGCATTTTAATTCGTCTTCTCATATCGCTTCATCACAATCCTCTTTGCATTGAAAATATCATTACCCTTACTTTAATTATGAGAGTATATGGACCTCTTGATTATAACTCTCATAGTTGATATCAAGTACTTGAATGTATACATGCACATGCACATGCTTTAATCCAATAAGCATAATCCTTTCATTGATATAGCAATGCGATGTTGGGTCGATTACCTCGGCAGAGATGTATATATGGGTTGCTATTTGAGTCTTAACTCTTAATTGCTTAAAATTAATAAAGTAAGTATCAGGCTCCTGAATACCACTTGTTGTCCAGCTATTGACAAACACTAAGGGGGGAGGTGGGTGAATTCGATTTTTCAAAATTTAAGCAGTATTATGTTATTTGAAAATAGTGAGTATTGAAGTATGTTGTAATTTAATTATAACTAGTATGCAGGAAATATAACATACAATGGAACGCAAGAGATAAGAGCCATCACAAACACTAAGAAATTTATAGTGGTTCGGAAGCCCCTTGTAATACGTGCCACTCTCCAAATCCAATTTAGAAATTTTACTATTATCTATCTAAGATTATGCTGACAGTTTTTTCTAAGTTACTATCCAAAATCTGGTTGAGTTTTACATCAGATCACCAACCATACTTAATCCCTAGCTAATCCTTGCTACTTACATCTAATTTTCAGACTTGGATAGGCTTTCTTCCTTAGCTTCAAAATCCTATTGAAGCTAATACAATAAATACAAAGATGTAACAAGAAACCAAAACATAAAGCTCCTTTAATAAAGCAAGATGTTGTATGAAGCTTTGGAATCTTCTTTGATGGAAGCTTTGGAAGCAGATGAGCTGTCTTTCTTCTGAAGGAATCTTCTTGATTTGATGTTTCAAGAGTGGAAATGGACATGATTTCTTTTTCATGCTTTTGAACTTTTTTACTTGATTCTTGATTTCTTTTAATGATTGACGTATCAATCACTTCTTCTAGATTACTTTTGTTAGCCCTTTTCCAATATTTGATAGGCTAAGGAAGACTGACCATGAAATCTTGAAATAGACCATTGATGTAACTGCATAGTCTAATATATTATAAGAAAACTGCATGGACGCTCGAGTCGACTCGTTGATCACGCCCAACCTCGAGTTGACTCAACGGTTCTTGCGGTCCATCCCAAATTTATCTCAAAAATCAGTCTCCCTATTAATTTTTCTAAGATCTCGACTTGAGCGACCCGACAGTCTCTACTTCCAGATATTTTTTTTTGAAAAAATCTATTTTCTTCATATTCACTTGAGTCAACTCGCAACTCAATCATGAGTGACTTAGGGCATGCCAGCATCTCTCTT
>QRFJ01002132.1:0-63422 GCA_006176705.1 Cocos nucifera | reverse complement strand
CTGATCTGGGTAATCCTATTACCCTGTTGATGATCCTGTTTGCAGCGGAAGGTTCTGGATCTTAGCCACGCAAGCGCCTGGCCTCTACCGGTATCCACTCGGGTTGGATCTGGAGATCCTCTTCTTCTCTATCACACCTCCAAAAATCAGATCTGGATCTGATCTGGAGGATCTTCAAAACTCTTTTGAAGATGAGCAGTCGTCCTTTGCAGCAGCGCAGCCTTCTTATTTTTGATCGCCTTTCTTTGATCTGAATCGCACCAACCAAGGTCCAAAACTCCTTTTGGACGTGGAGAGCAAGGGGAGAAGAGACTATGGCATGGAGAAGGAGGGGAGAGGCAGCCTTGGGGCGTGGAGAAACTATGATCTCAATCATATCTCTTAAATCTGAGTTGGGCGTACAGGGTCTTATTTATAGACTAGCTGTGATCCAACTCCTCTTCTTCCCAACCAATCACAACCCTTTGTGAAATCAGATCTAAATCTGATTGGTGGGAATAGAGTCCCCTGGATTCCTCCTTAGAGGGCGCCTAAGACCAGTCAAAGTTGGTTCTTAGAAGAACTCTAATTGGAATCCAAAAAGGAGATGGAGTCCTTGTCCAACAAGGACTCCTAGGCGCCTCCAACTTGGGCACACGCCTAGGGTGGCGTGCGCCCTTCTCCTTGCCAGGTTCTGGCAGGGGGACAGGCCCCCACCAGCTCTCCAATAGGTGCATGACATGTGGTCAAAAGTCAAAGTGTCAATGGTCAACGTTTGACCAGTCAAAGGTAGACTTTTGACCAAAGTCAAAGAACAAGAAATGGCAGGTGACCAAAAATGGCAGGTAGTGTCTTACAAATAAGACAACCTTTTCTGACTTGGACAACCTCCTGTCAGACCATATGAAGGCCTCTGTTTGAGCACAAACTCCTTTGGCTCAGACAGGACAACTTATTTATGATAGCAAAAGAAGAACGTTAGGTTCAATCGAGTGCTAGCACGATTTCCTTGAACCTAATTGAATCTCATTCAGATCAATTGAACTAGATCAGTTCAATTGATGATCACCAGATTCAAACCCTTGTTTGTGTGACCCAGTTAGGTTCAGTTCTGTATGGTAATGGGATATGTCATGATCTCTATCATCGACATCATCGAAACTCCTTTCGATGGATCAGAACTCTTCTGATTCGAACAGCTAGAATGATCGATCATCTAAATCATTCTAATTGCTCCCAAAATCCACCAGTGACACCTAGCAGTATATGGTGGCAACCCATCAGAGCTGAATGCGAACCTCTTGGTGCAGCTACCTGTGTGATTCAAGTTCTTCTATCTTGAGCCCCGATCAGATTAGGGTTAAGGTGAACTCGTCAAACCCTAGTCTCTGTCATATGATGTAATCATTCGATTCGAGTCCAATGTGAAAATCTAAATAGAAACTCTTTCTATTATTTCACTCTACCATGGCCATGGATTTCTGGACTTGATTCTCATGATCATCATAGGGCTACTCCTCTACCACCGAGGTAGATAGATTCCATCTTGATGCAATCCAGTTCCTACAATGAACATGCTATAGCCAACATACACCTCAGGGTTCCATATGGCTAGGAGACCGAGTAATGGTGTAGTCAAACTATAACACCCTCAAGGTGAACTGCCGATGCATCTCAGGTCAAAGAACCAGACACACTACTGCAGCATCGAGTCAGTCATTGACGAGAAGGTAGACTCCCTAATGACTACTCGAGGTGGTCACGCTCAGTGCCCTCGTTCTCTAACGAGTACCTGTACTCTCGCTCCGGTGTCTCCACACCGTAGACTCAAGACTCATCTACTAAAGAGAAGCGATTGTACACCAACCTTCCGGATCAATCACCATCCTCGTGATGATCCTATGGTCAGGAGCAATTTATGAGTTAATAATGATTATTCATGTCTTAAATTTTCAACTCTTGAAAATATGAATTATCATTACCATTAACTCAAAGGATGTATCACAGACACTAAATACACATATGTGATAGAAAATAACCCATTTATTGATTTTAGTCAAAATTATAATTTTGCCCCTAGAAGTGTATTACAAGTGTCAGCCAATTCTGGCTTCTAGGGCACATATATCTAACAATCTCCCACTTGTCCTAAAGCCAATTGGCTACAAGTCTAAGTCCCATCTTCTCAAGGTGGGCTTCGATCTTCTGCTGGCCCAACGGCTTTGTAAGTGGGTCTGCCACATTATCTGCGGAGTTGACTCTCTTGACCTCGACGTAACCCTTCTCGAGGTAATCGCGGATGAGGTGGTATCGCCGCTCAATATGCTTGGATTTTTGGTGAGACCTCGGCTCCTTAGCAAGGGCTATGGCGCCATTGTTGTCGCAGTCATCTGATGGCATTACTCCGCAGCAAACTTCTTGTACCAGAATGCTTCCTTCCAGCTTCTGATGCAGCTTATTCTCTTCCACTGCATTGCACACAAACAGACTCCCAGATGTCGACTTTCGATCATCTATATCGGACATGAAGTCCGAGTCTGTGTATCCCTGGACTTGGAGTTCTCCGTTACCAAAGACCAACATCATATCCTTAGTTCTTCTCAAGTACTTAAGGATACATTTCACAGAAGTCCAGTGTTCTTCACCTGGATTTGACTGATATCTGCTTGTGACACTCACAGCATGGGCTATATCAGGTCGTGTACATAGCATGGCATACATGAGGCTCCCTATTGCAGAAGCATAAGGGATCTTGCTCATGCGTTCTATTTCCTCAGGTGTGCTGGGGCACATCTTCTTGGAAAGATGAATACCATGTCTGAAGGGTATTAATCCCCTCTTAGAGTTTTCCATACTAAACCTCTTTAGTACTTTCTCTATGTACATCTTCTGTGAAAGTCCTAGCATCCTATTCGGTCTATCCCTATAGACCTTAATTCCTAGAATAAAGGATGCTTCACCTAGGTCTTTCATGGAGAATTCCTTGGACAACCACATCTTGACTGATGTCAACATGGGAATATCATTCCCAATAAGGAGGATGTCATCCACGTACAATACGAGGAAGACAACAGCGCTCCCACTGACCCTTTTGAAAACACATGGTTCCTCTTCATTTTTGATGAAACCAAACTTTTTGATCACATCATTGAAACGAGTGTTCCAGCTCCGAGATGCTTGCTTAAGTCCATATATGGACCTTTGCAGCTTGCAAACCTTGTGATCAGTATCACTGGATGTGAAACCTAGCGGCTGTTCCATATAGATATCTTCCTCAAGATATCCATTTAGGAATGCCGTTTTCACGTCCATTTGCCATATTTCATAATCGAAATAGGCTGCAACAGCAAGCAATGTGCGGATGGATTTTAGCATAGCTACTGGGGAAAAGGTATCCTGATAGTCTATGCCTTCGCGTTGACTATAACCTTTTGCCACCAATCTAGCCTTGAATGTCTCCACATTCCCATCTGCACCAATCTTTCTCTTGAAGATCCATTTACATCCAATAGGTACTATACCTTCTGGTGGATCTACCAAGGTCCAGACTTGGTTTGAGTGCATCGAGTCAATTTCTGACTGCATTGCCTCTAGCCATTTCTCGGAGTCGATATCTGATATCGCCTCGTTGTAGGTTTTGGGATCATCTCCATGAGCACCATTACCTACGAGGAACATTTCCTCTACATCCTCTGAAACAATACCTAAGTATCTTTCAGGGGGACGGGAAAACTCTTTCCGATCTACGAGGTGGAGGAGGTAGTGTTCTTATTGGCTCAACCTGATTTGGTTCCACTTGGTCCTTAGCTCGTTCTGCTTGTGAGACTTTCTCATCAAGCTTGATCTATTTTCCAATGCCGCTATCTTGAATAAACTATTTTTCAAGAAAGATGGCATGTCGACTCACAATCACATTGTGGTCTTCTGGAATGTAGAAATAGTATCCTAATGACTCTTTAGGATATCCTATGAATCGAGCTCTGAAAGGACCTAAACTCTAACTTGTCCGCTTGTTGTCTTTTGACATGAGCCGGACAACCCCAAATTCTGAGATGACTCAGACTTGGTTTCTTACCGTGCCATATCTCATACGGTGTGGTAGGAACGGTTTTAGAGGGAACCCTATTCAGTAAATAGATTGAAGTTAACAATGAGTGTCCCCAAAGAAAATCAGGGAGGTCTGTGAAGCTCATCATGGATCGAACCATATCTAATAGAGTCCGATTTCTCCATTCTGAAACCCCGTTGAGTTGAGGTGTTCCTGGTGGAGTCCATTGAGAGACTATGCCATTATCCTTGAGATAGTCTAGGAATTCCCTGCTAAGGTATTCACCTCCTCGATCTGATCGAAGAACCTTAATGGGTTTTCCTGTTTGTTTTTCTACTTCATGTCTGAATTCTTTGAACTTTTCAAAGGCTTCAGACTTGTGTCTCATAAGATACACATACCCATACCTAGACAGATCATCGGTAAAGGTAATGAAGTAGACAAAATTGCCTCTAGCCGGCACATCAAATGGGCCGCACACATCAGTATGTACTAGGGCAAGGAGATCTGTGGCCCTCTCCCCATGTCCAACAAAAGGGAGTTTAGTCATTTTGCCTTGAAGACAGGATTCACAAGTTGGATATGACTCGGAAGTCAATGGACTCAATAGCCCATTTTTCTCCAATTTGTTGATCCTATCTTCTGCTATATGACCTAATCTCAAGGTGCCATAGATATCTGTCGTTTGGACTATCCCTAGGTCGTTTGGCATTCACGTTTTGCTCGAATATAAGCATACCTCCAGAGCATACCTCCAGAAGGACTTCTTAGGGTGACCTTCTTGTTCTTCAGGGTGGCCAGGTAAGTAGGGCAGTTCCGCTTCCAATGGCCGTCGCTGTTGCAATGGAAACACTTTCCTTTGCCATCGGCCTTTTTCTTCGATTCTGCCTTCTTCTTCTTTGATCCTTCCACCTTTTGCTTTTTCACAGACTTCTTTTTCTTTCCATAAGACTTTCTTTTGGAAGAAGTCCGTTCCATAGCAAGAACTGAGCCTTTAGAACCTTTCATAGAAAGCTCAGCGGTAACCAGCATATTCATTAACTCGGCCAAGGAATTCTGAAGTTTATGCATGTGGTAATTCATGATGAATTGCCCATATGCATCAGTCAAGGATTGCAGAATGATATCGTTCTGCAGGTCCAAGTCCAACTTCACACCGAGCTTCTCAAGCTCTTCCATGTCCTTGATCATTGTCAGACAGTGATCTTGGACTGACTGCCCATCACGCATCTTAGCCTTAAAAAGTCATTTTGTGACTTGATATTTGGCTGCGCGACTCTGTTCACCAAACATCTCCTGCAGGTGAGCCAACATTTGGCGAGCAGTCCCGATATCCTCATGTTGGCGCTGGAGCTCATCAGACATCGAGCCCAACATGTAATATCTGGCCTTATTATCTTCGTCAATCCATTTTTCCAGAGACGCTCTCTGTTCAACAGATGGACGGGCTGGTAATGTGGGAGGGTCCTGGTCCAAAACATGGGTTAACTTCTCGGAACCCAAAATAATTTTGTAGTTCCTGAGCCAATCTTTATAATTGGGTCCAGTCAGTCTATGTGTGTCCAGGATACGTGCCAATGGGTTGGACGCAGACATATTCCTGTAGAGAGTCAAAGATTCTAGTTAGATACTGTAATTTTGACTTGACCAATTTGTTTAGGGATTTTATTTTTAAACAAATTAGCTCCCACTATTTTCTCGGATCCCTACACTCCCTCTGTAGAGATGCGAAAAATCTCCACGATTAATGATTTCTAGTGGGTGGTGCGGTCTCACCAACTGACTCATCACCTCACCTAACAGTTATTGGTGATGGGTTAGCCAATGAGTGAACAACTCTTGTTCAATGATTCTCTAATCATGGTGCACCCAAACTTGGTCTCTAATTCATGAATCTCACCGTATCCGGAATATTGATCCACTCCTTAGTTAAGTCAGACCCACCATTTGCATAGACTGGGTTCCTAATTGAGTCTCTCACCGTATCCGAAATATTGAGCCCAACTCATCCTCCAGCCCATAGCATCCAATGCCTAATAGACATGGTTGCATCTTCCCGGTGCAACTGAGCCACTGTATCCAGCCGAGAACAATCAACCCCGGGAAGGGCCCGCACATCTACAATGGTGGAAGACCTCAGACTTAATCTTTTCTTAGGGAGAATTGATTCAGGTCTCATTAAACTAGACTTGGCTTAGTCATAACAATTATGACTAACCTAGTGGCATGGGTTAGCTCGGATTATTGACCACCTCAGATCAGAACTGTGTCAACAGATATGGCCAGGTAAGTGAGACCGGTGGAAGGAATATGCCATTAACTCGTACAAGAACGCATTCAGGTCGAGTAGCTTCCAATTAAAAACCAGTCGGTCGTCTATGCCAAACTTACCTTAGACACCAAATTGTTGAGTCAGAACCAATTGGGTTAGCCTACAATCCAGACTCTAACCTCTGAGCCTAATTAGGTCTTGCTTGATCGTGACTCGATCTTGACCCAGACTTAATCCTATTAGGCTGGTCAATTTAAGCATTGTTGATCCCATCTAACCAACTCTTGATTCGGTTTGATCAACCGCTTAGACCTAATTGAGCTACCCAAGCCCGAACCCAGTATTATGAATATGTCTTAGATCTGAAAATTCTCAATTTTAGACCTAATTAATATTCCATAAACTTAATTCTTAATTAAGTAGGGTTCATAAACAAAATATGCACAATAAATCCTAGGGTTTCAGGATCTAGGGTTTTGCAGAAAGTAAGTTTTGGGTTTCTGATTAAGGACGAACACGCAGCACCCCTACACATCATAAGAACACCCCATCGAATGGGAAGAGAGGGCCTTTAAACCCTTCTTCGTTCTTATGACCGGACGGCCAAGAGGAACGCCTTAATCAGGAACATTCAATACTACAAAACAATATCAGATCTATATCATATATCTCATATATAAAGTAGATCTAATCATGGCATATTTTGCATACATCTCATGTATCATAATCATGCATGTTTTCAGATCTAAATTATCTCATAATAATCTAAAAAATTAGATTTAAATTGATCTAATCAAAATAAATTCTAATCTAGATAATTATGTAGAACTATTCTACAACTAGTCTAGACATGCATCAATCATATCTCATATGATATTCAAAAATTAAATAATTTTTATTTGCTATTTTTTAGATGTTATTATAACACTTATAATATCAAAAAATAGTAAATAAAAAGATCTAAAACATGATTTAATCAGGATTAAATCAAAAATATGCAAGAATATTCTATAGAACTATTCTATTCTAGAACTAGTCATGCATATCTTCTAATCTTAGATCCAAATTATTTAATTTTAATTTTTTCTGATTTCAGATCTGATCACATCTCATGTGACATCTGAAATCAATTATTTTCTAATTAAAATAAATTTAAAATCAGATCTAAATAATTTTAGAACCATGGCTCTGATACCAGTTGAAGGGAAATCCTGATTTCCCGGTCCAGGTTCGTTCAGATCTGATCAGATCAAGAGATATATTTCAAAAATTTTTCTCTTGATCCCAATCAGATCTTGATATGTTTCAGATCTGATTCTTATTATTTTAATAAAATAAAATTAAAAGATAAATTAAATCAAATTTAATTTACCTGATCTGGGTAATCCTATTACCCTGTTGATGATCCTGTTTGCAGCGGAAGGTTCTGGATCTTAGCCACGCAAGCGCCTGGCCTCTACCGGTATCCACTCAGGGTTGGATCTGGAGATCCTCTTCTTCTCTATCACACCTCCAAAAATTAGATCTGGATCTGATCTGGAGGATCTTCAAAACTCTTTTGAAGATGAGCAGTCGTCCTTTGCAGCAGCGCAGCCTTCTTACTTTTGATCGCCTTTCTTTGATCTGAATCGCACCAACCAAGGTCCAAAACTCCTTTTGGACGTGGAGAGCAAGGGGAGAAGAGACTATGGCATGGAGAAGGAGGGGAGAGGCAGCCTTGGGGCATGGAGAAACTATGATCTCATCATATCTCTTAATCTGAGTTGGATACAGGGTCTTATTTATAGACTAGCTGTGATCCAACTCCTCTTCTTCCCAACCAATCACAACCCTTTGTGAAATCAGATCTAAATCTGATTGGTGGGAATAGAGACCCCTGGATTCCTCCTTAGAGGGCGCCTAAGACCAGTCAAAGTTGGTTCTTAGAAGAACTCTAATTGGAATCCAAAAAGGAGATGGAGTCCTTGTCCAACAAGGACTCCTAGGCGCCTCCAACTTGGGCACACGCCTAGGGTGGCGTGCGCCCTTCTCCTTGCCAGGTTCTGGCAGGGGGACAGGCCCCCACCAGCTCTCCAATAGGTGCATGACATGTGGTCAAAAGTCAAAGTGTCAATGGTCAACATTTGACCAGTCAAAGGTAGACTTTTGACCAAAGTCAAAGAACAAGAAATGGCAGGTGACCAAAAATGGCAGGTAGTGTCTTACAAATAAGACAACCTTTTCTGACTTGGACAACCTCCAGTCAGACCATATGAAGGCCTCTGATTTGAGCACAAACTCCTTTGGCTCAGACAGGACAACTTATTTATGATAGCAAAAGAAGAACGTTAGGTTCAATCGAGTGCTAGCACGATTTCCTTGAACCTAATTGAATCTCATTCAGATCAATTGAACTAGATCAGTTCAATTGATGATCACCAGATTCAAACCCTTGTTTGTGTGACCCAGTTAGGTTCAGTTCTGTATGGTAATGGGATATGTCATGATCTCTATCATCGACATCATCGAAACTCCTTTCGATGGATCAGAACTCTTCTGATTCGAACAGCTAGAATGATCGATCATCTAAATCATTCTAATTGCTCCCAAAATCCACCAGTGACACCTAGCAGTATATGGTGGCAACCCATCAGAGCTGAATGTGAACCTCTTGGTGCAGCTACCTGTGTGATTCAGTTCTTCTATCTTGAGCCCCGATCAGATTAGGGTTAAGGTGAACTCGTCAAACCCTAGTCTCTGTCATATGATGTAATCATTCGATTCGAGTCCAATGTGAAAATCTAAATAGAAACTCTTTCTATTATTTCACTCTACCATGGCCATGGGCTTCTGGACTTGATTCTCATGATCATCATAGGGCTGCTCCTCTACCACCGAGGTAGATAGATTCCATCTTGATGCCATCCAGTTCCTACAATGAACATGCTATAGCCAACATACACCTCAGGGTTCCATATGGCTAGGAGACCGAGTAATGGTGTAGTCAAACTATAACACCCTCAAGGTGAACTGTCGATGCACCTCAGGTCAAAGAACCAGACACACTACTGCAGCATCGAGTCAGTCATTGACGAGAAGGTAGACTCCCTAATGACTACTCGAGGTGGTCACGCTCAGTGCCCTCGTTCTCTAACGAGTACCTGTACTCTTCGCTCCAGTGTCTCCACACCGTAGACTCAAGACTCATCTACTAAAGAGAAGCGATTGTACACCAACCTTCCGGATCAATCACCATCCTCGTGATGATCCTATGGTCGGGAGCAATTTATGAGTTAATAATGATTATTCATGTCTTAAATTTTCAACTCTTGAAAATATGAATTATCATTACCATTAACTCAAAGGATATATCACAGACACTAAATACACATATGTGATAGAAAATAACCCATTTATTGCTTTTAGTCAAAATTATAATTTTGCCCCTAGAAGTATATTACAAGTGTCAGCCAATTCTGGCTTCTGGGGCACATATATCTAACAGTTAATTCATGAGTCATTAAAGACCTAAGAAGCTCTTCTAATGATAGCTTGTTGTGATTCTTGGCTTCTTGAATGGTGGTAACTTTTGCTTTCCAAACTTTTAGAAGTGACCTAAGAATATTTTGAACAAGCTCACTATTAGTATAAGATTTTCTTAAGCTTTTCAAACCATTAATTATGTTGGTAAATCGAGTAAATATTTTAGAAATAGATTCATTTGCTTTCATTTTAAATAATTTATGTTTGTGCACAAGCATATTTATTTTGAACTTCTTTACTTGTTTGGTATCCTTATGGATAATCTTTAATCTATCCCAAATCCTTTTAGCTGATGCACATATAGAGATTCTATTAAACTCATTAGGATCCAATGCATAATATAGAATATTCATGGTCTTAGCATTTAATTCGGTCATTCTCATATCATGCTCATCACAATCCTCTTTGCATTTGAAAATATCATTACCCTCTACTTTAATTATGAGAGTATATGGACCTTTGATTATAACTCTCCATAGTTGATAATCAAGTACTTGAATGTAAATGCACATGCATGCTTTCCAATAAGCATAATTTATTCCATTGAATAAGGATGGATGGTTGGTCGATTACCCTTCGGCAAGAGATGTACTCATATGGGTTGCTATTTGATCTTAACTCTTAATTGTTAAATTAAATAAAGTAAGTATCAGGCTCTAATACCACTTGTTGTCCAGTATGACAACCTAAGAGGGGGAGGTGGTGAATTAGATTTTTCAAAATTTAAGCAAGTTATATGTTATTTTTGAAAATAGTGAAGTATTGAAGTATGTTGTAATTTAATATAACTAAGTATGCAGAAATATAAATACAATGGAAAGCAAGAGATAAGAGCAATCACAAACACTAAGAAATTTATAGTGGTTCGAAGCCCCTTGTACATACGTCCACTCTCCAAGATCCAATTAGAAATTTTACTATAATCTATCTAAGATTATAGCTAGACAGTTTTTCTAAGCTTACTATCCAAAATCTAGTTGGTTTTACATCAGATCACCAACCATAACTAATCCCTAAGCTAATCCTTAGCTTACAATCTAATTTTCAGACTTGGATAGGCTTTTTCCTTAGCTTCAAAATCCTATTGAAGCTAAATACAATAAATACAAAAGATGTAACAAGAACCAAAAACATAAAGCTCCTTTAATAAGCAAGAATGTTGATGAAGCTTTGGAATCTTCTTTGATGGAAGCTTTGGAGCAGATGAGCTGGTCTTCTTGCTAGAAGGAATCTCTTGATTTGATGTTTCAAAGAGTTGGAAATGGAATGATTTCTTTTCAATGCTTTTTGAACTTTTTTACTTGATTCTTGATTTCTCTTAATGATTGACGTATCAAGTCACTTCTTCTAGATATTTTGTAGCCCTTTTCCAATATTTGGTAGGCTAGAGGAAGATTTCTGACCATTGAAAATTTGAAAATAGCCATTTGATGGTAGACTGCATAGTTCTAAATATTTTATAAAAAACTAGCCATTGGAGCTCGAGTCGACTCGTTGATCCCCTCGAGTTGACTCAACGGTCTTGCGAGTCCATCCCAAAATTTTATCTCAAAAATCAGTCTCCCTATAATTTTTCTAAGATCTCGACTTGAGCGACCCGACGTCTCTACTCCAGAATATTTTTTTTTGAAAAAATCTATTTTTCTATCACTATTCACTTGAGTCAACTCGCACTCAATCATGAGTCGACTTAAGGGCATGCCAGCTGAAACTTTTGCATGCTAGATTTTTTTCTTCCTATTTCAGCTCGAGCAGAATATCCATTTCCTGGAGTCAACTTGATGGCTCTTATGCTGAAAATTTTGTTTTTAATCAATTAAATTTGTCTTCAGCTTTTATCTTAAAATATCCTCTTTCAGCCTTGCTTTGGATGTGTTTCGTACTTCAAAAGCTTCCAACTTCTCCTTATTGATTTTCAAATACACTAGTAGGAATTTTTCTTTTGATACTCTATAATTCTTCCTAAAATACGATCTTAAATAATTCATTAATCTAAACATATACTCAAATATTTTGTTATTCATCAAAATCAATCCTTGGAGTTAACAAAAATAAAATTCAATTAAGATTAAATCTTGGAAGATAGGCTCATCCAAGCATAGAATTATATTTGTACAAGCCTAGAAGTGGCTTAGAAAAAGATTTTAGTTGGTGAGCTTGCAAAACTAACTAGATTAAGATTGTAAATCTAGAAAATAATCTTGCTATAATCTTAAAGATTGTAGTGGAATTCTCAAGAAAATTGCTTGGAAAGTAGATGTAGATGTTGTGCTTAACACCAAACCACTATAAACTTTGTTGTTTATGTGCATGTGGACTTGTCTTCTATTTAATTACTTACTTCATTGCTTTATTATTTTTGCTTATTCATTGCTTCCACTACATTCACAACCAAGTCATATTAAGTGTGTACATATATGTTTTAAGTTAGAAAAAGTTTTAGAAAACCCAATTTGCCCCCCCCCCTTCCTACCCTCCTCCCTCGGATTGTGTTGTTGGATAACAAGTGGTATTAGAACTGACACTCTTTCACTTGTTTATCTTGTAATATAGAGGAAAAGATCAAATAGAAACTCAATTGAATGTTTCTCTTGCTAAAAGGCAGTCCATAAATAGACCACCATTATTTAATGGCACTAACTATACTTATTAGAAGGCACGCATGCGTATCTTTATTCAAGCACTCGATTATGACCTTTGGAGTATTATAATCAATAGACCACACACACCCACTATTATTGTAGATGGCATGATCACTCCCAAATCTAAAAAAGATTAGGATAATAATGGTAAGAAAATGGCTCAACCGAATACTAAAGCTATAAATATGCTTTATTTTTTGCTTGATACCAATGAATTTTATCAGATTTCTACCTATATATCTACAAAAGAAATATAGAATAGGCTTAAGGTTATCCATGAGGGTATCAACCAAGTGAAGAAATCCAAAATTAATATGCCGGTGCATAAGTTATTTAAAATGGAACCAACTTAAACCATAACTGAAATATTTACTTGTTTTATTGATCACTACAAGAAAAAAAGGTATTAGCAATAGCTAAAGAGCCACCATCAATACTAGTTTTTTTCATTGATTACTACGACGAAGGTATTTTTGATAATTAAAAATCAAAATACTTTTAGCAATGGTATTAGAGATGGTCATTTTGTCACTAAAAGTGTTAGCGATGGCTATAGTGATGAACTTTTGCCATCGCTAATACTTTTTGAAATACCCCCAGGTCATGACTGATCATTTTTCTCTTCTAATTTTTTCTACCTCCTCCCTTCTTCCCCTATCTTTGGTTGTCATTTTCTACTGTCATGCCATCGGATCCACCATCCCAGTGCTTCGATCTTGGCATCCCGATATTTTGGTCCCTATGCCACTTCTCCTCCCATCGATTCTGCCATTTTGGCATCTCAATCTCGCATTTCCACTTTTTGCTTTGCTCGCCACCACTCCCCCCATCAGTTCTACCATCTCGAAGCCCAATCTTGGCATCTTGAATTTTCGATCCCCACATCATTGCTCCCCCATTGGATCCGCAGACCTGACATCTTAATCCCGCATCCCCACTTCTCGATCTGCTCACCATCGCTCCTCTTGCTAGTTCTGCCATCCTAGTGGCCCAATCTTAGCATCTCCTCTTCCTAATCCCGATGCCACCACTCACTACAAGAATATAGACTATTGATGATGATGATTCTGCCATCGCTAATAATCTTATCATCACTAATTCCACCGTAATAGCCAATCTAAAAAATTTTGATTGCTAACTACCATTATTAGTATTGAAAAATCTAACCATTGCTAATAAGGCTATTAGCAACAACTTTAGCGATGGAATAATTTTATTGCTAATTATTTTTTTAATTTTTAAATTATTTTTTTTAAAAAAATATTAGCGATGGTATTTTTATGGCTAATGCCATTGTTAATAATTATTAGCGATCAAAAATACAGTCACTAATGCCATCTCTAATTTTTTTAATAAAATAAAAAAAGATATTTTAAAAATATTAGCGATGGCACTTTGGTCTCTAATGCCATCACTAATAGTTGTTAGTGATGATCATTACTATCGCTAATATTGATGCTAATATTTAATTTTATTTTTTTTAAAAAATTAATAATAATATTTTTAGAAATCTATTTTAATTAATCATAATAAATTATGGTTCCTAATACCTATTATAATTAAAATTCAAAGATAATATGATAATCAAAAATTTAAAACTAATTATATTATATTAAAAATATAAATTATATAATTTTTTTATAAATGGTATCAAAAAAAATATAATGCATCAAAAAAATCAGGTCTAATCCTCATCGTCGTCTGTCTCCTTCTCTTGCTCTCCTCCAGCGGTTTGTGGATGAGAACCAGATATCCCAACATCCTATAAGATAAAACATAAAATAATATTAGTAAGTTTTGATATGAAGATGTATCTTTTGATGCTGAGGTCTATCTTTTAATATACTCTTTTGATTCTCAAACAGATTATTCCTACATGTTCAATTTGATGATATAGAGCTATAGACACCTCCGGTCCATCGATTGGATGGTTAGATTGAATTTTTAGCCCTCAGATCATCTTTTCAAACTCAAACCTAAATACATGAAGTTTCTAAATATAAAAACTTAAAATAAGTAAAAAAATTTAGTAATATAATTATCTGATATGATGGCTGGGATGATGAGCCTAGCTGGTTGTATAGCTATGGATCTCAAAGAAGTTCAATGACTATATCATGGATGGCATCTAGGAGGCTTTGAGGTCGCTGGCTCAAAAGCCTCTGCATAGCCTTCTCCATGTGCGCATCGCTCAAGATCTGGGACATCGATGTTTGTAAGAACATCAAAGGATATCAAGATGGTAGAGGATCGAAGTTATAGCCAAATTCTATGACTCAGCTCCTACTTTTCCCTTCGATGGTGCTGAGCCATCCCTCAAGGTCAAGAAGGGCCGAGAAGATGGGTCATAGCTGCACCTCTCAACAATGTACGCCCCAAAACACATCTGCATAGTTCAAAAATATATTAGTTTTAATATAAAAATCAAATTTTATAGTAACTTAATTAGTAAATAAAGTTTGTTCTTATCACGATCTATCGTAATGTAGAATCTAAATAGTCACCAGTCCATCTAGACTAGTGTATGGCCCACCATTACTGTAACTGGTCTGGTGGACGATCTAGCTACCATATCTACAATAAGTAAATAATAAAATTAAATTAATTAAAATATGCATATAAGAATTTTTATAGTTCTAGTGAAGAGTTTTGGTATTGATATTTTACCGGTCTATTGGCCACAACATATATACCAACCGAGCGTCTATATGCCTGATCAGATTCTATTAGATGGTTCGATTCTACCAAGCCCTCTACCATCTATCGCAGTACTCCTCACTACTCCACTGATAGTAAAGGGCCTACCATATGTCCGACCACATCCAATGATCCATGAAGTATCTCTGGTCTAATGATGACTGAAAATTGGAGTGTTAGATGGCGGACTGCCTGAGGCTATAGAGGCCATCTTGGAGCCTCCATATGGCTACCTCCTTGAAGATGTGACGGCCAGCCTCCTCATTTTGGAGAGCTCAAATGGTAGTACTCCTGCAAGATAGAAACAAGCGTGTATTAATATATAATTAGAATACCAACATATCATAAATTTAAAAATTAAACTAGTTTTGACTTACCAGAAATATCTTTCAGACAACATCATGAGCTCTAGATAGCTAGCTAAAGAACTTGTTCACCAGCCCCAACATCAAGCATCAGATGATGTCGGTAACTACATGAGATACTCCAAACTCTCTAAACATGCTACAAAATTAATTTTAAAAAATAAATATTAACTGATGATGTCGGTAACTACATGAGATACTCTAGACTCTCTAAACATGCTACAAAATTAATTTTAAAAAATAAATATTAATTCTAAAATAGCTAAATTTTAAATATATTAATTGAAGTTGTATTACTTATGAGTGGCTCTGAATATGGATGAGCTCCTTTGGTCGAGTCGGAGGTGTCGCAAGTCGGACGAGTCCTCGACCACGATTCTATGTCTGGGAGCTGATTGCTATTGCATGTGACTGTGGGGTCACTGGTGACCCTGTCATCCAAACCTTAGCATAAAATATCTAATATAAAGAATGTTATATTAATTAGCAAAGGATAAAATAACACAAATGAAAATATTTAAAGTATTAAAGTTTACTATCCGATATGAGAGGTGCAGAATCATGCAAACTAGCCACATGTTTGCTCTCTCCTTGAGAGCTCTGTCCCTAGTTAGAATGACTCTAACCTCTGAAAAACATAATGTATAATTTTTAAAAATAAAAATAAAAATCAAAGCAAGTAGATAATCTAAAAATTGATTTAAATAAAATATCTATCAAAATATAACAAGATGATCAAAATTTAACTCATGTATAACAAAGATTGTTAGTTAGAATCTATAATGTATCGATAGAAAAATGATTCTCATCTAACAGTATATGATAATGTGCTGGTCTACTAGTCCCTTGATTTAGGCATTATCTGATTTTTATCTAGCAGTACATGATAATCTTAGTACATGAAATGTAAAGAAGGCTTAGATCTGCCATTGAAAAATAAGGCATTGCAAGTCTCTCTGCACATTTAACCATGAGATGGCTGCAAGTGGTTGTCTATGATGTAATAGACCATCCAAACTTATCCTACATTGCAAGTTCCTCTACACCTTTAACCATGAGTGGCTACAAGTGATTGTCTATGATGTAATAGACCATCCAAGCTTGACCATACAACAACAAGAATAGAAATGCATCACCTCCATTTAGGCGCATCTCGCACAAGCAGTCATCATAGCCTCTTTGAGCCCTCAACTGCCTCCTCGAGCTGTAAACTAGGAGTAAATTTTTTTTAAAAAAATAAAATAATAATTTAAAAATATAATTTATGTGCTCGTAAAGTCTAGTCATCTAGCAAGTTGTAAGTTTGCATACATAGGATGCACGTCCTGACCATTCCTGTTTGCAATGATGTCCTTTACTTCTATAATTATGTTTTTGAAAATACTTCATTTTTAGTTCGAGGATGGGCTTGTTGTCCTTGTAAGAGATGTGTCAATAGAGAAATGCTTGATAGAAATACAATAGTTGCTCATTTATATAGAAGTGGATTTATGCCAAACTACAAACATTGGTAACTACATGGGGAGACGTGGAGATAATATGCACAGATGGAAAGCTCTACTTGCTAATACATTTGCTGATATGCAAGAGCTTAATAGTGATAGGCTCGAGCAGATGATTAGACATTTGGTGGGTTCGATCTGATTATTGGTGGAAGTCAATGTAATAATATTCTTTCAGGTAGCAACCGCTATAGTCATAATAGACTATAAAGGTTACTATGGTTATAGCCTTGCTTAGCCTCTAAGGGGTAGCAATCCTATAAGCTTAGAACTACTTCACATGAACTTGTTTGGACCTACTAGGATCATAGACCTAGAAGGTAAAAGATATGGACTTGTGATTATAAATGATTTTTGCATATTTACTTAGTTTTAGTTCTTAGCTCAAAAAGATAAAGCATGTTCAATATTTACAAAGTTTTATAGAAAAATCTCAAACCAAAAGAATTTGACTATTGTTTGCATTAGAAGTAATCATGGAACTGAGTTTGAAAATCAACTTTTTGAAAACTTTCGTGATGAAAAGGTCATTGAACACAACTTTCCTACTTCTAGAACATCTCAAAAAAATGGGGTTGTTGAAAAATAGAACTTTAAAAGAAATAGCTCAAATAATATTATGAAAAAAAAATATCTCAAGATATTTTTGGGCTAAAGCTATTAACACAGTAGGTTATATATTGAATTGAGCTTTAATCTATCAAATTTTTAAAAAAATACCTTATAAACTTTGGAAAAGAAGAAAAAGCCAACATTAATTACTTTCATGTTCTTGGTTGTAAATATTTCATCATAAATAATAAAAAATATAAACTTAAAAAATTGATATAAAGTCGGATGAAGGTATCTTCTTGGGATACTCTTCATCTAGCAAGGCTTAAGACACTTATTATTGAAAAATCTATAGATATTATTTTTGATGAAGCTAATAATCTATCTTCTAGAAAAGAAAATATTACTGATCATGATGCAGATATAATGGATAGAGGAATGGAAAAGCTTTCCATCAAAGAATCCTCAGCTCAAGATGATAAAGAAGATAGCAAGGATGCTGAAGGTGAAGAAGAAAAGCATGAAAATGCATAAGATGATAGCTTATCCAAGGAGTGGTGGTATACCTATAGACATTCTTAGGATCTTATATTTGGTGATCCTTCATAAGGGGTAAGAACTTATTCTTCTTTAAGAAATATTAATAACCATTTAGCTTTTATATCTCAACTTGAACCTAATATAATTGAAGAAGCTAAAAATGACCCTAATTGGATAATTGCTATGAAAGAAGAGTTAATTCAAAATATTGTGTTACATTTAATACTTTGAATTTGATCTTTTATGATTGCATCAATTATCCTAAAATTTGATTGGAATGTACATGATTTGTTTGATACATCATGTACTATGATTAGAATGTTTATAGCACCAAATCATTTGATATTGAATTGCCCCTAATGAAAAAAGGAGAGAGAGAGAGAGAAAAAAAAAAAAGGGGGTTTTTTTTTTTTTTTTGAACCCAAAGTGCCTTGTTACTTTATATGCTTTGAATTTGATTTTTAATGCCTTATACTCTCATGGATTAATATTTTAGCAAAAAGAAGAAAGGATAAGTTCTAAATCTAATTTTACATACTTATATCCCTAAGCCTTTAAGATTAATTATGTTATAAAATCTTGAGTGGAATAAAACTGATATGACTCATTTACTTTGAAATGATTTAGTTCTCTAATTTTTGCTCTTCATGCTTGCATACCTCAGCTCTAAATTTGATCTAAAAATTTGATTGATACAATCTTAGTTTTGATGATTTTGAAAATGAAGCTTTTTGATGATGTCAAAAAGGGGGAGAAGTTTAGTAGAGTATAATGGAGTATATGCTTGATTAAATACATATTTTGAAGATAAATTAAATGAATCTTTTATGGATTATACATTTTTATAAAGTATATTTTTAAGGCATCTATTTGCTTACTTCATATATTTATAAATTAATGATGTATAATTCTTACAAACACATTATGCTTTACTATGTATATGCTCAATTTTGTTATCATCAAAAAAGGAAAGATCATTGGCCCAAGGATTGATTTTGATGATAAAAAAATGTTGATACAAATGGTACTATTTTTTATTTCAAAAATGGTTGTAGGGTTTCTTAGGTGCTTATATAGAGAAGAAATCCTCTAAAAAATGCCAAGCCAAAAGAATTTTTAAGATGAATTATACAAATTAGGTAAGCTACATTATGAAGAAAATAAAGTAAGAAGTGTGCTCACAAAGATATATCAAATCAAAGAAGAAATCCTCTTAAAGAAACTAAGCCAAAAGGGTTTTCAAGGTGGGTTATATATATTTGGGATGGCATACTATGAAGAACTTCAAGTTGGAGGTCATAAGTTGATAGCACAATAAGCTTAAAAGTTTAGAGAAGCATGGAAAAGCTTAGAAGAAGCCATCTCAATATTGAAAAAAATTTTGAAGTATTTTGGAAGTATTGAGACCAAGAAATATAGGTTTGGGATGCCAAATTTTGAAGAAAATAAAGTTGGAAGTCGTGAATGGACTCTAAGTTTCATGAGCTATCTTTTGGCATGTTTGGAAGAATTTGGCATATCTTTTAGCTAACTAAGATAGAAGCTATAATTTTTTCTTAACAAACTCAAGCTGTCTGAGCAGTCCCAGAGTTAGTTGACTTAGAGTCTGGGTAAGCCGACCTAGATAGCCTGATAGCATAACGACTAGTCTTTTGGCTATTTCTAACAGACAAAAATTATATCTAATGGCTATTTTGGCTTTCACAATGGCTAATATACCTACTCAAGCTAATTTAAGGCTATTTAAGACTTGAAATTCAAATGAAAAGAAAATTGAAAACTTTAGTTCTCATTGAGTGTATAGAATATCTTTAAGAAAGAGAGATAGAGAGGAGTTAAGAGCTTTGATTGCGCGGGTGACCAATTAGAAAATTCTTCAAGCATCCATTCAAGCCTCTCTTATCCTTTCAAGAAGAAAGTCAAGTCCATAAAAAGCATAAATTAATGACTTCTTCGAGCTTCAATGAGTTTCATTTTCTTATGCTTTGACTCATTTCTTCTGTACTTAATTATTTTATTATTTTTTTATAAGTTTTTTTGAGGAAAAAAATTTGGGATTGAGGCTTGTCTAAGCTCAAAATTGGATGGCATAGGATTTTGATTGGTGAGCCTGAAAAAATCAACTAGATTGATTGTGAACCCATGTAAATAATCAGTGTAAGATTTTGATTGGTGAGCCTAGAAAAATCAACTGAATTTGATTGTGAGCCTAGCAAACAATCATGCTATAATCAAGTGGATTATAGTAAAATTTCTAATTAGAAAGACTTAAGGAGTGGACTTAAGTGTTGGGTTTGGCACTAAACTATATAAATTTATGGTGTATGTATTGCTTATGCTTACTCTTGTCTTATGCATTATTCTAATACTTATGTTGCTGTGCATATTTATTTCATTTTTATATTATATAATTAAGTTTAGCTTAGTTTCATTTAAGAATTTTTGTATTTGTGATTGCCTGTCTGTCTTTACTTTTTATTTTCTACTACTCATTTAATTTTATCTTAATATAGTGCAAAGACTCTTTCAAATTTATTTTTGGGTACAAGTACTTCAAATATTTTTTTAAAAATTCAATTCACCCCTCTGCCCCTCTTAGGTTGCCATCTCTAGGCAACACAAACCTGTATGAATTGAATATATATTTTTAATAATACTATACTTATTTGTAATATAAATTATTAATTTAATAATTTAAAATATAATATTTATAATTTTTTAATCTGACCTAACTTCTAACTCTAACCATAGTTTCTTAATTATGAACAAGGCTCAAATTTGAGCATGAACTTTAGCTCAAGTATGTTCAATTGATATTTTAGTTGAGTCGAGTCAATCTTGAATATTGGTTTCTTTCCAATTGAAGCAAGTTTAGGCATATATTAAGGCTTGATCGATTTGAAGTCAAGCTCGAACCTCTAGCTGCTTGACTTAGCTCAGCCCAATTACACTCTAGTAATGATAGCAAAACATATAATAACCATTAGGGTGAGTGGGCACTAGCCGTAATCCACACCTTTGGTTGTTTTCCAAGGTAAGAGGGCTTGTGTCGGCTCGATGCTAAGGTGAGCTATCATCTGATCGAGCTAGGGAACTAGAGTTTGAAGGTCAACTGCATCCGTGCTACCTATTGGCTTGACCATCTAGTTGTCGTCAAAGCTTGAGTCAATCTAATCATATTGAGGAGGTGTCAAAGTTGCTAGTTGGCTATGAGCTGGTCAAATCTGATTGTGCTACATCATTGTGTCCATTTAATGCCATATTCATTTTGTTACCATAATGCTCCAGTTTAAGGAGGAGTATCTATGATAGGCACAAATCTAAGCTGGAGCTAGGATGTTGGTTAAGATCGGAGGTCAGCTAGGTATGCTCCTTAGACCTGCAAAAAGTCAGGTCATCAAAGATTCTCTAGTGGAGGACCTTCTGATGCTTAAGTCAATCGGAGCTTTGGGAATAGGAGGAGAGAAAAAGAAGTAAGTGGGTATCTTGAGCTTAAGCAAAA
Organism: Cocos nucifera; assembly: GCA_006176705.1. Taxonomy (NCBI): domain Eukaryota; kingdom Viridiplantae; phylum Streptophyta; class Magnoliopsida; order Arecales; family Arecaceae; genus Cocos; species Cocos nucifera. The sequence continues at coordinate 41,801 of QRFJ01002132.1, read as the reverse complement.
ACTTACTGAAGGGTCCTTTATGTTTTTCTTTTATAGAGGGAGGAAAGATACCATTACCCTAATTTCTGTTAATTGTCCTGGAGAATCATGGCCATGATATGTCATGGGCAATTAAGTGGTATTAACCATCGATCCATATTCTACCATAATCACTCAATAATTAAGGGACGTAGCACTAGCCCATGTTTTCATTGTAAAGGCTATCACTAGGAATTTAGGAATTATTGGCTTTAATCTAACCATAAGGTCAGTGGTAGTACGATGTGGTCCTCGACTATAGGCCAAAGATGTTATCTAGAGCTAAGGTCTGATGAAGTTGTATGTTTCCTTTGGACTCTAGGAGACCTAAGTTATGGTCATAGTAATGAGGGTCCTCTTACAGAAGGAGCGAGACATCTAGATGATGTTTTTCATCGAAATTCACCTCGATATTCCAACTAAGCCGAAGAGGATGTCCAAGGATGAGCTCTGAGGACAAACGTTGGGGTGGACTTGTTAGATATATGTGCCATAGAAGCCAGAATTGGCTGACACTTGTAATACACTTTTAGTGGCAAAATTATAATTTTGACTAAAATCAACAAATAGGTTATTTTCTATCACATATGTGTATTTAGTGTCTGTGATACATCCTTTGAGTTAATGGCAATAATAATTCATATTTTCAAGAGTTGAAAATTTAAGACATGAATAATCATTATTAACTCATAAATAGCTCCCGACCATAGGATCATCACGAGGATGGTGATTGATCTGGAAGGTTGGTGTACAATCGCTTCTCTTTAGTAGATGAGTCTTGAGTCTATAGTGTGGAGACATCGGAGCGAGAGTACAGGTACTCGTTAGAGAACGAGGGCACTGAGCGTGACCACCTCGAGTAGTCATTAGGGAGTCTACCTTCTCGTCAATGACTGACTCGATGCTGCAGTAGTGTGTCTGGTTCTTTGACCTGAGATGCATCGGCAGTTCACCTTGAGGGTGTTATAGTTTGACTACACCATTACTCGGTCTCCTAGCCATATGGAACCCTGAGGTGTATGTTGGCTATAGCATGTTCATTGTAGGAACTGGATTGCATCAAGATGGAATCTATCTACCTCGGTGGTAGAGGAGTAGCCCTATGATGATCATGAGAATCAAGTCCAGAAATCCATGGCCATGGTAGAGTGAAATAATAGAAAGAGTTTCTATTTAGATTTTCACATTGGACTCGAATCGAATGATTACATCATATGACAGAGACTAGGGTTTGACGAGTTCACCTTAACCCTAATCTGATCGGGGCTCAAGATAGAAGAACTGAATCACACAGGTAGCTGCACCAAGAGGTTCGCATTCAGCTCTGATGGGTTGCCACCATATACTGCTAGGTGTCACTGGTGGATTTTGGGAGCAATTAGAATGATTTAGATGATCGATCATTCTAGCTGTTCGAATCAGAAGAGTTCTGATCCATCGAAAGGAGTTTCGATGATGTCGATGATAGAGATCATGACATATCCCATTACCATACAGAACTGAACCTAACTGGGTCACACAAACAAGGGTTTGAATCTGGTGATCATCAATTGAACTGATCTAGTTCAATTGATCTGAATGAGATTCAATTAGGTTCAAGGAAATCGTGCTAGCACTCGATTGAACCTAACGTTCTTCTTTTGCTATCATAAATAAGTTGTCCTGTCTGAGCCAAAGGAGTTTGTGCTCAAACAGAGGCCTTCATATGGTCTGACAGGAGGTTGTCCAAGTCAGAAAAGGTTGTCTTATTTGTAAGACACTACCTGCCATTTTTGGTCACCTGCCATTTCTTGTTCTTTGACTTTGGTCAAAAGTCTACCTTTGACTGGTCAAACGTTGACCATTGACACTTTGACTTTTGACCACATGTCATGCACCTATTGGAGAGCTGGTGGGGGCCTGTCCCCCTGCCAGAACCTGGCAAGGAGAAGGGCGCACGCCACCCTAGGCGTGTGCCCAAGTTGGAGGCGCCTAGGAGTCCTTGTTGGACAAGGACTCCATCTCCTTTTTGGATTCCAATTAGAGTTCTTCTAAGAACCAACTTTGACTGGTCTTAGGCACCCTCTAAGGAGGAATCCAGGGGACTCTATTCCCACCAATCAGATTTAGATCTGATTTCACAAAGGGTTGTGATTGGTTGGGAAGAAGAGGAGTTGGATCACAGCTTAGTCTATAAATAAGACCCTGCGCCCAACTCAGATTATTCAATAATTCAATTGAGATCATAGTTTCCCCATGCCCCAAGGCTGCCTCTCCCCTCCTTCTCCATGCCATAGTCTCTTCTCCCCTTGCTCTCCACGTCCAAAAGGAGTTTTGGACCTTGGTTGGTGCGATTCAGATCAAAGAAAGGCGATCAAAAACAAGAAGGCTGCGCTGCTGCAAAGGACGACTGCTCATCTTCAAAAGAGTTTTGAAGATCCTCCAGATCAGATCCAGATCTGATTTTTGGAGGTGTGATAGAGAAGAAGAGGATCTCCAGATCCAACCCGAGTGGATACCGGTAGAGGCCAGGCGCTTGCGTGGCTAAGATCCAGAACCTTCCGCTGCAAACAGGATCATCAACAGGGTAATAGGATTACCCAGATCAGGTAAATTAAATTTGATTTAATTTATCTTTTAATTTTATTTTATTAAAATAATAAGAATCAGATCTGAAACATATATCAAGATCTGATTGGGATCAAGAGAAAAATTTTTGAAATATATCTCTTGATCTGATCAGATCTGAACGAACCTGGACCGGGAAATCAGGATTTCCCTTCAACTGGTATCAGAGCCATGGTTCTAAATTGTTTAGATCTGATTTTAAATTTATTTTAATTAGAAAATAATTGATTTCAGATGTCACATGAGATGTGATCAGATCTGAAATCAGAAAAAATTAAAATTAAATAATTTGGATCTAAGATTAGAAGATATGCATGACTAGTTCTAGAATAGAATAGTTCTATAGAATATTCTTGCATATTTTTGATTTAATCTGATTAAATCATGTTTTAGATCTTTTTATTTACTATTTTTTGATATTATAAGTGTTATAATAACATCTAAAAAATAGCAAATAAAAATTATTTAATTTTTGAATATCATATGAGATATGATTGATGCATGTCTAGACTAGTTGTAGAATAGTTCTACATAATTGTCTAGATTAGAATTTATTTTGATTAGATCAATTTAAATCTAATTTTTTAGATTATTATGAGATAATTTAGATCTGAAAATATGCATGATTATGATACATGAGATGTATGCAAAATATGCCATGATTAGATCTACTTTATATATGAGATATATGATATAGATCTGATATTGTTTTGTAGTATTGAATGTTCCTGATTAAGGCGTTCCTCTTGGCCGTCCGGTCATAAGAACGAAGAAGGGTTTAAAGGCCCTCTCTTCCCATTCGATGGGGTGTTCTTATGATGTGTAGGGGTGCTGCGTGTTCGTCCTTAATCAGAAACCCAAAACTTACTTTCTGCAAAACCCTAGATCCTGAAACCCTAGGATTTATTGTGCATATTTTGTTTATGAACCCTACTTAATTAAGAATTAAGTTTATGGAATATTAATTAGGTCTAAAATTGAGAATTTCAGATCTAAGACATATTCATAATACTGGGTTCGGGCTTGGGTAGCTCAATTAGGTCTAAGCGGTTGATCAAACCGAATCAAGAGTTGGTTAGATGGGATCAACAATGCTTAAATTGACCAGCCTAATAGGATTAAGTCTGGGTCAAGATCGAGTCACGATCAAGCAAGACCTAATTAGGCTCAGAGGTTAGAGTCTGGATTGTAGGCTAACCCAATTGGTTCTGACTCAACAATTTGGTGTCTAAGGTAAGTTTGGCATAGACGACCGACTGGTTTTTTAATTGGAAGCTACTCGACCTGAATGCGTTCTTGTACGAGTTAATGGCATATTCCTTCCACCGGTCTCACTTACCTGGCCATATCTGTTGACACAGTTCTGATCTGAGGTGGTCAATAATCCGAGCTAACCCATGCCACTAGGTTAGTCATAATTGTTATGACTAAGCCAAGTCTAGTTTAATGAGACCTGAATCAATTCTCCCTAAGAAAAGATTAAGTCTGAGGTCTTCCACCATTGTAGATGTGCGGGCCCTTCCCGGGGTTGATTGTTCTCGGCTGGATACAGTGGCTCAGTTGCACCGGGAAGATGCAACCATGTCTATTAGGCATTGGATGCTATGGGCTGGAGGATGAGTTGGGCTCAATATTTCGGATACGGTGAGAGACTCAATTAGGAACCCAGTCTATGCAAATGGTGGGTCTGACTTAACTAAGGAGTGGATCAATATTCCGGATACGGTGAGATTCATGAATTAGAGACCAAGTTTGGGTGCACCATGATTAGAGAATCATTGAACAAGAGTTGTTCACTCATTGGCTAACCCATCACCAATAACTGTTAGGTGAGGTGATGAGTCAGTTGGTGAGACCGCACCACCCACTAGAAATCATTAATCGTGGAGATTTTCGCATCTCTACAGAGGGAGTGTAGGGATCCGAGAAAATAGTGGGAGCTAATTTGTTTAAAAATAAAATCCCTAAACAAATTGGTCAAGTCAAAATTACAGTATCTAACTAGAATCTTTGACTCTCTACAGGAATATGTCTGCGTCCAAACCCATTGGCACGTATCCTGGACACACATAGACTGACTGGACCCAATTATAAAGATTGGCTCAGGAACTACAAAATTATTTTGGGTTCCGAGAAGTTAACCCATGTTTTGGACCAGGACCCTCCCACATTACCAGCCCGTCCATCTGTTGAACAGAGAGCGTCTCTGGAAAAATGGATTGACGAAGATAATAAGGCCAGATATTACATGTTGGGCTCGATGTCTGATGAGCTCCAGCGCCAACATGAGGATATCGGGACTGCTCGCCAAATGTTGGCTCACCTGCAGGAGATGTTTGGTGAACAGAGTCGCGCAGCCAAATATCAAGTCACAAAATGACTTTTTAAGGCTAAGATGCGTGATGGGCAGTCAGTCCAAGATCACTGTCTGACAATGATCAAGGACATGGAAGAGCTTGAGAAGCTCGGTGTGAAGTTGGACTTGGACCTGCAGAACGATATCATTCTGCAATCCTTGACTGATGCATATGGGCAATTCATCATGAATTACCACATGCATAAACTTCAGAATTCCTTGGCCGAGTTAATGAATATGCTGGTTACCGCTGAGCTTTCTATGAAAGGTTCTAAAGGCTCAGTTCTTGCTATGGAACGGACTTCTTCCAAAAGAAAGTCTTATGGAAAGAAAAAGAAGTCTGTGAAAAAGCAAAAGGTGGAAGGATCAAAGAAGAAGAAGGCAGAATCGAAGAAAAAGGCCGATGGCAAAGGAAAGTGTTTCCATTGCAACAGCGACGGCCATTGGAAGCGGAACTGCCCTACTTACCTGGCCACCCTGAAGAACAAGAAGGAAGGTCCTTCTGGAGGTATGCTCGTTATTGAGTCTAACCTTACGGTTTCTTCTGCATCCAGTTGGGTGCTTGACTCTGGTTCTAGTGCTCATCTGTGCACTTCTATGCAGGGTCTTGAGGATAGCAGGAGGCTGAGGGATGGAGACATGATCCTACGCATTGGTAATGGAGCAAGAGTTGCTGCAGTAGCCGTGGGAACATACCCTCTTCGATTACCATCTGGTTTAGACTTAGTTTTGAAAGACTGTTATTTTGTGCCTGCAGCCAGCAGGAATTTGATTTCTGTTTCATGCTTAGCACAAGAAGGTTATGTGATCACCTTCTTTAAGGACCATTGTAACATTCTTTATGAAAGAAATAAAATTGCAAATGGTTTCCTTATTAATGGTCTTTATCAGCTACATATTGATGTACCTGTTCTAACTATCGAGCAAAACGTGAATGCCAAACGACCTAGGGATAGTCCAAACGACAGATATCTATGGCACCTGAGATTAGGTCATATAGCAGAAGATAGGATCAACAAATTGGAGAAAAATGGGCTATTGAGTCCATTGACTTCCGAGTCATATCCAACTTGTGAATCCTGTCTTCAAGGCAAAATGACTAAACTCCCTTTTGTTGGACATGGGGAGAGGGCCACAGATCTCCTTGCCCTAGTACATACTGATGTGTGCGGCCCATTTGATGTGCCGGCTAGAGGCAATTTTGTCTACTTCATTACCTTTACCGATGATCTGTCTAGGTATGGGTATGTGTATCTTATGAGACACAAGTCTGAAGCCTTTGAAAAGTTCAAAGAATTCAGACATGAAGTAGAAAAACAAACAGGAAAACCCATTAAGGTTCTTCGATCAGATCGAGGAGGTGAATACCTTAGCAGGGAATTCCTAGACTATCTCAAGGATAATGGCATAGTCTCTCAATGGACTCCACCAGGAACACCTCAACTCAACGGGGTTTCAGAATGGAGAAATCGGACTCTATTAGATATGGTTCGATCCATGATGAGCTTCACAGACCTCCCTGATTTTCTTTGGGGACACTCATTGTTAACTTCAATCTATTTACTGAATAGGGTTCCCTCTAAAACCGTTCCTACCACACCGTATGAGATATGGCACGGTAAGAAACCAAGTCTGAGTCATCTCAGAATTTGGGGTTGTCCGGCTCATGTCAAAAGACAACAAGCGGACAAGTTAGAGTTTAGGTCCTTCAGAGCTCGATTCATAGGATATCCTAAAGAGTCATTAGGATACTATTTCTACATTCCAGAAGACCACAATGTGATTGTGAGTCGACATGCCATCTTTCTTGAAAAATAGTTTATTCAAGATAGCGGCATTGGAAAATAGATCAAGCTTGATGAGAAAGTCTCACAAGCAGAACGAGCTAAGGACCAAGTGGAACCAAATCAGGTTGAGCCAATAAGAACACTACCTCCTCCACCTCGTAGATCGGAAAGAGTTTCCCGTCCCCCTGAAAGATACTTAGGTATTATTTCAGAGGATGTAGAGGAAATGTTCCTCGTAGGTAATGGTGCTCATGGAGATGATCCCAAAACCTACAACGAGGCGATATCAGATATCGACTCCGAGAAATGGCTAGAGGCAATGCAGTCAGAAATTGACTCGATGCACTCAAACCAAGTCTGGACCTTGGTAGATCCACCAGAAGGTATAGTACCTATTGGATGTAAATGGATCTTCAAGAGAAAGATTGGTGCAGATGGGAATGTGGAGACATTCAAGGCTAGATTGGTGGCAAAAGGTTATAGTCAACGCGAAGGCATAGACTATCAGGATACCTTTTCCCCAGTAGCTATGCTAAAATCCATCCGCACATTGCTTGCTGTTGCAGCCTATTTCGATTATGAAATATGGCAAATGGACGTGAAAACGGCATTCCTAAATGGATATCTTGAGGAAGATATCTATATGGAACAGCCGCTAGGTTTCACATCCAGTGATACTGATCACAAGGTTTGCAAGCTGCAAAGGTCCATATATGGACTTAAGCAAGCATCTCGGAGCTGGAACACTCGTTTCAATGATGTGATCAAAAAGTTTGGTTTCATCAAAAATGAAGAGGAACCATGTGTTTTCAAAAGGGTCAGTGGGAGCGCTGTTGTCTTCCTCGTATTGTACGTGGATGACATCCTCCTTATTGGGAATGATATTCCCATGTTGACATCAGTCAAGATGTGGTTGTCCAAGGAATTCTCCATGAAAGACCTAGGTGAAGCATCCTTTATTCTAGGAATTAAGGTCTATAGGGATAGACCGAATAGGATGCTAGGACTTTCACAGAAGATGTACATAGAGAAAGTACTAAAGAGGTTTAGTATGGAAAACTCTAAGAGGGGATTAATACCCTTCAGACATGGTATTCATCTTTCCAAGAAGATGTGCCCCAGCACACCTGAGGAAATAGAACGCATGAGCAAGATCCCTTATGCTTCTGCAATAGGGAGCCTCATGTATGCCATGCTATGTACACGACCTGATATAGCCCATGCTGTGAGTGTCACAAGCAGATATCAGTCAAATCCAGGTGAAGAACACTGGACTTCTGTGAAATGTATCCTTAAGTACTTGAGAAGAACTAAGGATATGATGCTGGTCTTTGGTAACGGAGAACTCCTGGTCCAGGGATACACAGACTCGGACTTCATGTCCGATATAGATGATCGAAAGTCGACATCTGGGAGTCTGTTTGTGTGCAATGGTGGAGCTATCAGCTGGAAGAGTTCCAAGCAAACGGTGATAGCAGATTCCACCATGGAAGCAGAATATATCGCTGCATCAGAAGCTGCAAGGAAGCATTCTGGTACAAGAAGTTTGCTGCAGATTACCTCAGATGCCAAAGGGCCATAGCCCTTGCTAAGGAGCCGAGGTCTCACCAGTCCAAGAGGTCAAGAGAGTCAACTCCGCAGATAATGTGGCAGACCCACTTACAAAGCCGTTGGGCCAGCAGAAGATCGAAGCCCACCTTGAGAAGATGGGACTTAGACTTGTAGCCAATTGGCTTTAGGACAAGTGGGAGATTGTTAGATATATGTGCCCTAGAAGCCAGAATTGGCTGACACTTGTAATACACTTCTAGGGGCAAAATTATAATTTTGACTAAAATCAATAAATGGGTTATTTTCTATCACATATGTGTATTTAGTGTCTGTGATACATCCTTTGAGTTAATGGTAATGATAATTCATATTTTCAAGAGTTGAAAATTTAAGACATGAATAATCATTATTAACTCATAAATTGCTCCTGACCATAGGATCATCACGAGGATGGTGATTGATCCGGAAGGTTGGTGTACAATCGCTTCTCTTTAGTAGATGAGTCTTGAGTCTACGGTGTGGAGACACCGGAGCGAGAGTACAGGTACTCGTTAGAGAACGAGGGCACTGAGCGTGACCACCTCGAGTAGTCATTAGGGAGTCTACCTTCTCGTCAATGACTGACTCGATGCTGCAGTAGTGTGTCTGGTTCTTTGACCTGAGATGCATCGGCAGTTCACCTTGAGGGTGTTATAGTTTGACTACACCATTACTCGGTCTCCTAGCCATATGGAACCCTGAGGTGTATGTTGGCTATAGCATGTTCATTGTAGGAACTGGATTGCATCAAGATGGAATCTATCTACCTCGGTGGTAGAGGAGTAGCCCTATGATGATCATGAGAATCAAGTCCAGAAATCCATGGCCATGGTAGAGTGAAATAATAGAAAGAGTTTCTATTTAGATTTTCACATTGGACTCGAATCGAATGATTACATCATATGACAGAGACTAGGGTTTGACGAGTTCACCTTAACCCTAATCTGATCGGGGCTCAAGATAGAAGAACTGAATCACACAGGTAGCTGCACCAAGAGGTTCGCATTCAGCTCTGATGGGTTGCCACCATATACTGCTAGGTGTCACTGGTGGATTTTGGGAGCAATTAGAATGATTTAGATGATCGATCATTCTAGCTGTTCGAATCAGAAGAGTTCTGATCCATCGAAAGGAGTTTCGATGATGTCGATGATAGAGATCATGACATATCCCATTACCATACAGAACTGAACCTAACTGGGTCACACAAACAAGGGTTTGAATCTGGTGATCATCAATTGAACTGATCTAGTTCAATTGATCTGAATGAGATTCAATTAGGTTCAAGGAAATCGTGCTAGCACTCGATTGAACCTAACGTTCTTCTTTTGCTATCATAAATAAGTTGTCCTGTCTGAGCCAAAGGAGTTTGTGCTCAAACAGAGGCCTTCATATGGTCTGACAGGAGGTTGTCCAAGTCAGAAAAGGTTGTCTTATTTGTAAGACATTACCTGCCATTTTTGGTCACCTGCCATTTCTTGTTCTTTGACTTTGGTCAAAAGTCTACCTTTGACTGGTCAAACGTTGACCATTGACACTTTGACTTTTGACCACATGTCATGCACCTATTGGAGAGCTGGTGGGGGCCTGTCCCCCTGCCAGAACCTGGCAAGGAGAAGGGCGCACGCCACCCTAGGCGTGTGCCCAAGTTGGAGGCGCCTAGGAGTCCTTGTTGGACAAGGACTCCATCTCCTTTTTGGATTCCAATTAGAGTTCTTCTAAGAACCAACTTTGACTGGTCTTAGGCACCCTCTAAGGAGGAATCCAGGGGTCTCTATTCCCACCAATCAGATTTAGATCTGATTTCACAAAGGGTTGTGATTGGTTGGGAGGAAGAGGAGTTGGATCACAGCTTAGTCTATAAATAAGACCCTGCGCCCAACTCAGATTATTCTAATAATTCAATTGAGATCATAGTTTCCCCACGCCCCAAGGCTGCCTCTCCCCTCCTTCTCCATGCCATAGTCTCTTCTCCCCTTGCTCTCCACGTCCAAAAGGAGTTTTGGACCTTGGTTGGTGCGATTCAGATCAAAGAAAGGCGATCAAAAATAAGAAGGCTGCGCTGCTGCAAAGGACGACTGCTCATCTTCAAAAGAGTTTTGAAGATCCTCCAGATCAGATCCAGATCTGATTTTTGGAGGTGTGATAGAGAAGAAGAGGATCTCCAGATCCAACCCGAGTGGATACCGGTAGAGGCCAGGCGCTTGCGTGGCTAAGATCCAGAACCTTCCGCTGCAAACAGGATCATCAACAGGGTAATAGGATTACCCAGATCAGGTAAATTAAATTTGATTTAATTTATTCTTATTTTATTTTATTTATTAAAATAATAAGAGTCAGATCTGAAACACATCAAGATCTGATTGGGATCAAGAGAAAAATTTTTGAAATATATCTCTTGATCTGATCAGATCTGAACGAACCTGGTCCGGAAAATCAGGATTTTCCTTCAGGACTAACATGAAATATTACCCTGATTCCAATTGATTTTTGCTTCAGACGAAGAAAGTAGTAGTCCTCAAAAAGAGTCCTTGGCTTTTGTCCAACCTAGCTAATCCAAGCTGCAAGGATTTTAGGTGAACCATCTCACTAGTTCAACATGTCACTTCATGAATCTCGATGCCAATTTATCAAGTCATTTTGCAAAAAATGCCTTAATTATTGGAGAGATTTGATGCTTCATGAATTTTGTCACATTTATGAGCGCTAGATGGTTTGAGATTGATCATTATCTCAACTTGAAAAGGCAAGTTTTGGTGGTTATGAGTCCACTAATCACGAACCACCAAATGTGTTACATCGACTGGCCCGAAGCTGTCACTCATGGATCGGCCTGTATGGCTGAATCTGAAGGGTGGTGTGTCAAAGAGTCTCCAGGTCAGGCGACCTTGATCTGAGCCACATAATTGAAATCCAGTAGGTCGGGGTAATTATCTAGGCCATTGGTGTTTGGTATAAATAGGCTTGTCCTCCCTCAGCTTCTATTTTTTTTTGCTACCAGTTCTTATGTTGCCCCTACACTCTACCCATTGAAGACTCCTTAGCTGTCATCCATGCCACCTTATTTTTTGGCTCTAGTGATGTTCTTTTTCTGGTCGTATCTTCCTCCAGTTGCATCTACCTCCTTTATGTTTATTTCCAAGTTGGCCTCTTTTCCATTCTCTGAAGGAAATCATGCAGGGTTTTAGCATGCTTTTTAAAATATTTTTTCAATATTATTACAGCGGAAGCATTAGATTAATCTAAAATTAACCTACACATGCATTGATCAAATTAGAAAATCCTACTTAGGATCTAGACATGCTAATATATAATTTAAAATTTAAATGCGATCAGCAAATCATATTTGCTGACTAATTCAAGTGTAGAACTTGATATCCTTGCACGGATAGCTGATCTGAATCTACTAGAATATGCTCTGGCATCATGCTACAGTCGTACACTTGCCTAGCCTCTATGGTTGATCCACACAGAGCTTTTAATCTTGACCAGCTCCACCAAAGTGCTAGCTCCTCGTCGGAGCCTTCGATGGATGATCTTGATTGATCTAATCGATCACTTTCTTTTGTATCTCTTAAATACACCAAAAAATTAGAATGTGTGCTTTGGGGGATAATAAAGTGGTGTTTCAAATTTGGTAGCGATCCGATGCTCACAGCACTAAATCTCTCCATCCGAACCTTGAGTCCCAACTCTAGGGTTTTGAACACTCAAAAAAAAATCTTGACACCCAGAAATCCTCTCACACCCACTCTCTTTGGAGTTTTCCCGTGAAACAAATTTTCATGGGTCAAGGACTCTCCCTTCTACCATCACCAACTCACAAACCCCATTCAAAATGGGCGATCAAAAAAGAGAAAAAAAAAATACCATGGCATTAGAAGAAAGTAGGCGCAGGAAGACCTTTCACTCTCTTTGGACTTTTTCATGCCCCAACCCTCTAGAAGTCTCACCCCAGAAGGATTCTTCCCTTATCACATAGCCGCTCCACGTTTCTCCATTGCAGGCATACAAAATAAATCACATGGTAATTGGCGTTAATCAGAGGGAAAATTGCATGAAAGATAAGGTTGTTGGTTGAACTTGTTTGTCAAACAACGACTAATTCAAATACAAATCCATCTTATCCTTTCTCACACTGCACGCAAGCAGGGTTATCAGGTAGAAGGACTCTCCTTCTGCTGCCCATCACATAGAATACAAATAGAAATAATGTGAACAAAAATTGGTGATGCATGAGAAGAATAGATAGGTTGAGATTAGTTTTATTCAAATTTCAACAACTAAGCTTGAATTAAAAATTCACTTATTGAACTGGTCACCCTTGTGACCAAGTCAAAGCAAGAAGAAAAAGGAGTGTGCAATCTTATCTAGCATGGAAACTTTCATGCATATTCATAATGTGCATGGATGGGCGTGGTGAAAAGTCAAGGTGGCTGTAGGGGAGTTGCATTTAAATTCAAATCATTTTGAATTTGTCAAATTGTTTGACAAAATAAATTAAATCTGAGACCCAAATTAGACTAGTTAAATCCAATCAAATAGGGCTAACCAATCCAATAAATTTTAATCTAATTAGGAAATTATTAAGTCCATCCTGAATACAAATCAGGGTCGAACTTCCAAAGCATTAGTCTCACATAACCTAATCGATCAAACCCATCGAATCTAATTAATTAGATTGAATTGGATCCCTCATCGCTCTATCAAATTGAGCTAATCAATAATTAAATTATAATAAAATCCTTCAATAAAATAAATTCTTAGAATGATTGTTGGAAACACTTTAAATCCCAGCTCTGAAGCCGATTAAATGGGGATTAATTTCCTGGATCAGTTCTTCTAATCTGACTGCGGATAAGAAGATACATTTCTAAAATTTTCTCTTTGATCCTAATAAGATTTGAGATATTTTAGATTTGATTCTTATTATTTTAATAATTAAAATAAAATAAGATAAATTAAATCAAATTTAATTTACCTTGAAGTGGGTAATCCTATTACCCGATAATGATCCTGTGAGCAGCGGAAGATTCTGGATCTAGCCACGCAAGTGCCTGGCCTCTACCGATATCCACTCAGGCTAGATCTGAAGATCCTCTTCTTCTCTATCATATCTCCAAAAATTAGATCTAGATCTGATCTGAAGGATCTTCAAAACTCCTTTTGAAGATCAGCAGTTGTCCTATGCAGCAATACAGCCTTCTAGCTTTCAATCGCCTTTCTTTGATTTGGATCGCACCAACCAGGGTCTAAAACTCCATTTGGACATGGAGAGGAGAGGGAGAAGGTGGGTTTGGCATGGAGGAAGAGGGGGAAGGCAGCCTTGGGGCATGGGGTTTTGATTTTCCAATATTAATTTGAGTTGGGCGTATGGTCTTATTTATAGACTGCCTGTGATCCAACTTCTCTTCTTCCCAACCAATCATAACTCTTTGTGAAATCAGATCTAAATCTGATTGGTGGAAATAGAGTCCCCTAGATTCCTCCTTAGAGGGTGCCTAAGACCAGTCAAAGTTGGTTCTTAGGAGAACTCTAATTGGAATCCAAAAAGGAGATGGAGTCCTTGTCCAACAAGGACTCCTAGGCGCCTCCAACTTGGGCACACGCCAAGGGTGGCGTGCGCCCTCTTTCCTTGCTAGGTTCTGGTAGGGGGATAGGCCCCCACCAGCTCTCCAATAGGTGCATGACATGTGGTCAAAAGTCAAAGTGTCAATGGTCAACGTTTGACCAGTCAAAGGTAGACTTTTGACCAAAGTCAAAGAACAAGAAATGGCAGGTGACCAAAAATGGCAGGTAATGTCTTACAAAATAAGACAACCTTTTCTGACTTGGACAACCTCCAGTCAGACCATATGAAGGCCTCTGATTGAGCACAAACTCCTTTGGCTCAGTCAGGACAACTTATTTATGATAGTAAAAGAAGAACGTTAGGTTCAATCGAGTGCTAGCACGATTTTCTTGAACCTAATTGAATCTCATTCAGATCAATTGAACTAGATCAGTTCAATTGATGATCACCAGATTCAAACCCTTGTTTGTGTGACCCAGTTAGGTTCAGTTCTGTATGGTAATGGGATATGTCATGATCTCTATCATCGACATCATCGAAACTCCTTTCGATGGATCAGAACTCTTCTGATTCGAACAGCTAGAATGATCGATCATCTAAATCATTCTAATTGCTCCCAAAATCCACCAGTGACACCTAGCAGTATATGGTGGCAACCCATCAGAGCTGAATGCGAACCTCTTGGTGCAGCTACCTGTGTGATTAAGTTCTTCTATCTTGAGCCCCGATCAGATTAGGGTTAAGGTGAACTCGTCAAACCCTAGATTCTGTCATATGATGTAATCATTCGATTCAAGTCCGATGTGAAAATCTAAATAGAAACTCTTTCTATTATTTCACTCTGCCATGGCCATGGGCTTCTGGACTTGATTCTCATGATCATCATAGGGCTGCTCCTCTACCACCGAGGTAGATAGATTCCATCTTGATGCAATCCAGTTCCTACAATGAACATGCTATAGCCAACATACACCTCAGGATTTCGTATGGCTAGGAGACCGAGTAATGGTGTAGTCAAACTATAACACCCTCAAGGTGAACTATCGATGCACCTCAGATCAAAGAACCAGACACACTACTGCAGCATCGAGTCAGTCATTGACGAGAAGGTAGACTTCCTAATGACTACTCGAGGTGGTCACGCTCAGTGCCCTCATTCTCTAACGAGTACCTGTACTCTCGCTCCGGTGTCTCCACACCATAGACTCAAGACTCATCTACTAAAGAGAAGCGATTGTATACCAACCTTCCAGATCAATCACCATCCTCATGATGATCCTATGGTCGGGAGCATTTTATGAGTTAATAATGATTATTCATGTCTTAAATTTTCAACTCTTGAAAATATGAATTATCATTACCATTAACTCAAAGGATGTATCACAAACACTTAATACACATATGTGATAGAAAATAACCCATTTTATTGATTATAGTCAAAATTATAATTTTGCCCCTAGAAGTGTATTATAGGTGTCAGCCAATTCTGGCTTCTAGGGCATGTATATCTAACACCATCAATATGAAACTCCTGAAAAATTCCAAACTAGTGAGACTCTTGAATCAGTGTCTCAAACGAATGAAACTCATGATCATAGAATCTTAGATCAGTGAAACTCTTAATCAAAGAGTCCCAGACAAGTAGGACTCTAAGTTTTAGTCTAGTGGGATCCATGAAGGTAGAGTCCTAGTCTAGTGGCACTCCTGGTCATAGAGTCCTAGTCTAGTAGGACTCTTGATCGTAGAGTTTTAGACCATTAAAACTCTTGATCAACCATCAGATCATGTAGATACTTCTATTATGTGTGATCCCATAGGTTCGAATCCTAAGTCAGTAGTATAGAAATTAATTTTCTGTACCAATCGATGTGACCATCTAGTAAAGATACTCGACATTCAGATGGGTCAAAAAATCATAGTGCAACTATTAGTGCAGAATCTAGTTGACGTTAGATCGTACTGGAGTTGAGAAAGAAAAGGTCATCGTCGGTGACCTGCAAAATAAAGTCCCATCCTGAGTCGATGGTGGTGGCTCTGGTAGGATCCTTCGATGATCAAGTTAACTCTAATGGTCAATAGAAAGGAAGTGCTCGGGCAAGAATTCAGCAAAGTTTTGAAAATGAGAACAGAGCTTGGAGAAAATGTATCTAAAGGGTCCCTTTTATAGACGAAGCTTACAACAGACTGATAGTGACGATCGTAATCATCCGGTAGTGGATCGCTCGGGGCCATGTGGAGTTTATTACAGAGTGTGGTGTCTGTTGCCATGATGTGGCCATTTATTGAGATTTAATAATCGAAGTTCGGAGGAAGCAGACATTGGTCGATGAAGAGCTTTGACATACATCAATTCTAGAGAAGTTTGGACTCCTAAAAAAAATATGACTAGAGGGGATCATCTAGAAAGAATGCTAGCTAAAATCTAAAAGTAATCTGCTGAAGAAATCCGATTGAAGGAGAAGTTTGGAAGGAATTCGGCTCCTAGAGGAATCCAACTAAAGAAAAAAATTTGGTAGGAGTTTGGCTCCTGGAGAAGTCCGACTGAAGGAGAAGTATGGAAGGAGTTCAACTTCTGGAGGAGTCTGACTGAAGAAAAAATTCATATGGAGTTTGGCTCCTGAAGAAATTCAATTGAAGAAAAAATTCGTATGGAGTTTGGCTCGTGGAGGAATTCGATTGATGAAGAAATCCATAAGGAGTTCAGCTCCTGGTGGAACTTGACTGAAGAAGAAATTCAGAAGAAGTTTGGCTCCTAAAAGAGTCCGACTGAAGGAGAAGTCCGAAATGAGTTTGGCTCCTGAAGAAATCCGACTGAAGGAGAAATTCGTATGGAGTTCGGCTCCTAGAGAAACTTGATTGAAGAAAAATCCAGAAGAAGTTTCGCTCATGGAGGAATTCGACTGAAGAAAAAATTCGAAAGAAGTTCAGAAGGAGTTCGGCTTCTGGAGGAATCCGACTGAAGGAGAGGTCTGAAAGGAGTTCGGCTCCTAAAGGAATTCGACTGAAGAAGAAGTTTGAAAGAAGTTCGGCACTTGGAGGCACTGGATAGAAGGAGAAATCTGAAAGGAGTTTGGCTCTTGGAGGAATCTGACTGAAGAAAAAATCTGGAAGGAGTTTGCTCTTGAAGGAATTCGACTGAAGGAGAAGTCCAGAAGGAGTTTAGCTCCTGGAGGCACTAGACTGAAGGAGAAATCCGAAAGGAGCTCCACTCCGAAAGGAATTCGATTGAAAGAGAAATCCAAAAGAATTTTGGCTCCTGAAGGAGTCTGATTAAAGAAAAAATCTAAAAGAAGTTCAGCTTCTGGAGGAATCTGACTAAAGAAAAAATTTGAAAGGAGTTTGGCTCCTATAGGAATTCGACTGAAGGAGAAATTCGAAAGAAGTTCGTCTTCTGTAGGAATCTGACTGAAGAAGAAGTTCAAAAGGAGTTTGGCTCCTAAAGGAATCCGACTGAAGGAGAGGTCTGAAAAAGAGTTCGGCTCCTGAAGGAATCCGACTGAAGGAAAAATCTAGAAGGAGTTCAGCTCCTGTAGGAATCCGACTGAAGGAGAGGTCCGGAAGGAGTTTGGCTCCTGAAGAAATCCGATTGAAGGAGAAGTTTGGAAAGAGCTTAGCTCCTGGAGGCACTGGATTGAAGGTGAAATTCGAAAGGAGTTTGACTCCTGAAGGAGTCCGATTGAAGAAAAAATTCTGAAGGAGGTCTGCTCCTAAAGGAATCCAACTGAAGGAGAAGTTTGGAAGGAGTTTGGCTCCTGGAGGCACTGGACTAAAGAAAAAATCTGAAAGAAGTTCGGCTCTAGAGGAATCTGACTGAAGAAAAAATCTGGAAGGAGTTTGGCTCTTGAAGGAGTCCGACTGAAGGAAAAGTCTGGAGGAGTTTAGCTTCTAGAGGAATCCGACTGAAGAAAAAATTCGGAAGAAGTTCGGCTCCTATAGAAATCCAATTGAAGGAAAAATCCGATAGGAGTTTGGCTCCTGTAGGAATCCGATTGAAGGAGAGGTATGGGAGGAGTTTGGCTCCTAGAGGGATCCGCTTGAAGGAGAGGTCTAGGAGAAGTTTGGCTCCTGATGGAATCTGACTGAAGAAGAAATCTGAAAGGAGTTCAACTCATGTAGGCATCCGACTAAGGGAGAAGTTCGGAAGGAGTTTGCTCCTCTAAGAATCCAACTGAAGTAGAAATTCGGAAGGAGTTGGACCCCTGGAGGAATTGGACTGAAGGAGAAATTTAGAAGGAGTTCGATCGTTGGAGGGGCCCGACTGATGAAAAAGTCTGGAAGGAATTCGACTGAAGTTTAAAAGGAGTTCGATTAGGTTTCGGCCATTGGAGGAGTTTGATTGGGTTCGACCGTCGGAGGAGTTAGGTTGGGTTCAGCCATTGGAGGAGTTCGGCTACTGAATGAGTTCGATTGAAGCTCTTCCATGATTACCAATTGTATTAGGCTAAGCATCATATTGGACTTCGGCGAGAGCAGAATTTATCTCCAACAATAGTCCCCCCACTCTTGAGTTCAAAATTTGAAGAGAGGAAGTATAAAAAAGGCGACTGTCGAAATTCTTTTTTGGGCTCTACACCATTGAGATTGAAGCTCGGGGGGAGATCCTATATCCAGCCGTGGTTGATGTTGAAGTTGAAGCTCGAGAGAGATCTTATCTCCAGTCGAGGTTGAAGTTGAAGTTAAAGTTAAAGCTCGGGGAAGATCTTATCTCCAACCGAGATTGAAGGAGATCTTATCTCTTGTTGAAGGATTGGAGCTCGAGGGAGATCTTATCTCCAGCTGAGGTTGAAGGAGATCTTATCTCTTGTTGACATAAAAGCTCGAGGGAGATCTTATCTTCAGTTGAGGTTGAAGGAGATCTTATCTTCTATTGACGTAGACGTAGAAGCTCGGGAGAGATCTTATCTCCAGCCGAGGTTGAAGGAGATCTTATCTCCTATTGATATAGAAGCTCGGAAGAGATCTTATCTCCAGCCAAGGTTGAAGGACTTTGACTTGCTCATGTTAGGACGAGGTTCTCCTTCTATTCCTAACATGGCCACTATTGATTGCTTCTTTTCTGTCATCACATAGTTTTTGCATCAAGAAACAATAATATTGAAATCGAGGAGTTTTATTGAAAGAAAATTACTAGTAGTACATCCTCAGATTTTCTGAATTCTAAGATCGTGGGAGCGTTCTTCCTTCGAGGTCTTTCAGGCGATAAGTTTTAGATCGGAGGACCTCCTCTATTTCATATGGGCCTTCCCAATATGAGGCAAGCTTTTCCTGGCTCTAAGGCTGAGAGATGGTGGCTTGCCAAAGTACTAAGCCCCTTAGAGATAGTGTTGATGATGTCGAGAGACGACCGATCTTCTTGTTGTTCCTTCCTCATTGGTGGTTCTGGCTGTGGCAGCATCCTTGGCTGATCTACTCTTGCTTCAGATCGATGTCTGAGGAATCAATCCAGCCAGCCTCTCCTGATGAGCTCCTCAATTTCATCTTGGAGTTGAATGCATTCTTCAGTGTCGTGGTCATGGTCATGATGCTAGAGGCAGTACTTGCTTCGATTGCACTTATTTGGGGGAGATCATAATTCTTCGAATCTCGGTAGTTAATCTTGATTTCCATCAAAACTTGAGCTTTAGGAGCATTAAGGGGGGCGTAGTTGTGGAACCTTCTGGGGAGAGAACTTCTTCGCACCCTTCTGTCGGGGTTTCTTTGATGACGAGCTTGAGGAGAAATTCAGGCTCGCTTGCGCTTAGGGGGGGCAGGGGTCCGTGAGCATGGCCGAACTTCATTCGGCCCTCCATCAGTGGTGGATCTATGCCACTCTTCTATGGCTTCCTCATCCTTCAACTTGATGAATTCTTCCGCTCGGACATATCCCTCAGCCCGATCTAGCAGATCGGTAAAGTCCCTAGGATACTTCTTCTCCAGGAAGAACAGTAAATCATTCTTCTGAAGGCCACCCTTGAGTGCGGCCATCGCAACTGATTGGTCTAGATTTCGGACCTCCAATGCAGCAGCATTTAACTAGATGACATAAGCTCGAATGGATTCCCCCACCTTTTGCTTGATGTTCATTAGAAAATCCAAACCTTGGCGGGGACGCCGACTGCTAATAGAATGAGCCATAAACTGATGGCTCATCTGGTCAAAAGGGAAGACCGTACCTAGCTTCAATATGGAGAATGAGTTTCTTGCTGCTCCCTTTAAGGTAGATGGGAAAGCTCGACATAATATGGCATCTGGTGCGCCATGAAGCAGCATCATGGTTCGAAAGGCTTCCAGGTGATCAACTGGATCAGAGGTTCCATCGTAGCTTTCAAATTGGGGAAGCTTAAAGTTCGATGGAATGAGCTCTTGCATAATTTGGAGAGAGAAAGGAGGATCAGTGCAGACATCATCATGGGAAGCCAGGGTGACATGGTGGAGTTCTTCAATCCATCAATCCATCTTTCATAATTTTTTATTGAGGACATCATCTCAATTGTAGATCTTGGAAGGCTTTTGGTAGTGGATGGGGAAGGTCCCTTCTAGAGAAGAACTATGATCCAAGCAAGAATCCTCTGCTCTCTATTTCTCCTTCTTAGGGACGACGGGTATGCTAGCCTAAGTGCTCCTCCTTAGGACTAGTTTCTGACATCCTGATGGTGGGTTTCCTGATAGAATTGCTGTCGGAGGCTGCCGCATGACCTGCACCATCTCGATGAGGCCCTGAACCCATTACATCAATAGGTTGAACTACTCTGGATCTACCATGACCGTCGATGGAGGAGGAGGTTAAAGTGCCAACGATGGAGTAGGGACAGACGGATTTGGTCCAGATCTGACGGTAGAAGTGATAGATCTCCAGATAGTCATCCTCTTTGAAGGCATTTCTCAGGATTGAGGGAGAGGATAGAGATAGACCTTGAAGAAGAAGATCTACAGGATTGACTGAGCACTCCTTTAAGAATAAGGGTACCTCAGGAACAGAGGACCCTCCTTCTAGTGCCAATTCTATTGGTGCAGAATCTAATTGATATCGGATCGAGCTGGAGTTGAGGAAGAAGAGGTCGCCATTGGTGATCTATAAAATAAAGTTTCATTCAGAGTCGGTGGTTGTGACTTCAGTAAGATCCCCCGACGATCAAGTCAGCTCTTCTGGCCAATAGAAATAGAGTGCTCAGGCAAGAATTCAGCAGAGTTTTGGGAAGGAGAAGAGAGCTTAGAAAAAATGTATCTGGATAATCCCTTTCATAGATAGAGCCTATAATAGATTGATAGTGATGATTGTAACTATCCGATAGTGGGCCGCTCGGGGCCATATAGAGTTTGTTACGGAGAGTGGTGTCCATTGCCATGATGTGACCATTTGTTAAGATTTAATAGTCGAAGTTCGGAGGAAGCAGGCATTGGTTGGTGAAGAGCTTTGACATACATCAATTCTAGAGGAGTTCAAACTCTTAAAGAAAATATGGCTAGAGAAGATCATCCGAAAGGAATGCTAGCTAAAATCTAGAAGTAATCCGCTGGAGGAATCCAACTAGAGGAGAAGTTTGGAAGGAGTTTGGCTCCTAAAAAAATCCGACTGAAGAAGAAATTCGAAAGAAGTTTGGCTCCTGGAGGAGTTCGACTAAAGGAGAAGTTCGGAAAAAGTTTGGCTTCTGAAGGAATCCAATTGAAGGAGAAATCTGTATGGAGTTTGGCTCCTGGAGGAACTTGACTAAAGAAGAAATCCGAAAGAAGTTCGACTCATAGAGGAATTCGACTAAAAAAAAAATCCAAAAGGAGTTTGACTTATGGAGGAATCTGATTGAAGAAGAAATCCATAAGGAGTTCGGCTCCTAGTGGAACTTGACTGAAGAAGAAATTTAGGAGTTCAACTCCTGAAGGAGTCCAACTGAAGGAAAAGTCTAGAAGGAGTTCGGCTCCTAGAAAAATCCGACTGAAGGAGAAATCCATATGGAGTTTGGCTCCTAGAGAAACTTGACTGAAGGAGAAATTCAGAAGGAGTTCGGCTCGTGGAGGAATCCGACTAAAGAAAAAATTCGAAAGGAGTTCGCCTTCTGAAGGAATCTGACTGAAGGAGAGGTCCGGAAGGAGTTCGACACCTAAAGGAATTCGACTGAAGGAGAAGTTTGGAAGGAGTTTGGCTCCTGGAGGCACTGGACTGAAGGAGAAATTCAGGAGGAGTTCAGCTCCTAGAGGAGTCCAATTGAAGAAGAAATTCAGAATGAGTTCGACTCCTATAGAAATCCAACTGAAGGAGAAGTCTGGAAGGAGTTTGGCTCCTGGAGGCACTGGACTGAAGAAGAAATTTGAAAGGAGTTCAGCTCCTGATGAAATTCGACTGAAGAAGAAATTCGAAAGGAGTTTGGCTCCTGGAGGAGTTTGATTGAAAGAGAAGTCCGAAAGGTGTTCAACTTCTGAAGGAATCTGATTGAAGGAGAAATTCAGAAGGAGTTTGGCTCCTATAGGAATCTGATTGAAGGAGAAGTCCAGAAGGAGTTTGGCTCCTGTAGGAATCCAACTGAAGGAGAGGTCTCGAAGGAGTTTGACTCCTAGAGAAATCTAACTAAAGGAGAGGTCTGGGAGGAGTTTGGCTTCTGGATGAATCCGATTGAAGAAGAAATCTGAAAGGAGTTTGGCTCCTATAGGAATCCGACTAAAGGAGAGGTCCGAAAGGAGTTTGGCTCCTGAGGGAATCCAACTGAAGTAGAAGTCCAAAACGAGTTTGGCTCCTGAAGGCACTGGACTGAAGAAAAAATCTGGAAGGAGTTCGGCTCCTGGAGGAGTCCGACTGAAGAAAAAATTCGAAAGAAGTTTGGCTCCTGAAGGAATTCGACTAAAGAAGAAGTCCGAAAGGAGTTTGGCTCCTGGAGGCACTGGACTGAAGGAAAAATCTGGAAGGAGTTTGGCTCCTGGAGGAATCTGACTGAAGGAGAAATCTGGAAGGAGTTCAGCTCCTGAAAGAGTTCGACTGAAGGAGAAGTTTGGAAGGAGTTCGACTTTTGGAGGAATCCGACTGAAGGAGAAATCTGAAAGGAGTTTGACTCTTACAGAAATCCGACTAAAGGAGAAATCCAAAAGAAGTTCGGCTCCTATAGTAATCCAACTAAAGGAGAGGTTTGGGAGGAGTTTGGCTCTTGGTGAAATTCGATTGAAAGAGAGGTCTGGGAGGAGTTTGGCTCCTAGAGGAATCCAACTAAAGGAGAAATTCAGAAGAAGTTTGGCTCCTATAGGCATCCAACTGAGGGAGAAGTCTGGAAGGAGTTTGGCTCCTCTAAAAGTCTGACTGAAGGAGAAATCCGAAAGGAATTCGACCCCTGGAGGCACTGGATTGAAGGAGAAATCTGGAAGGAGTTCGACCGCTGGAGGGGCCTGATTGATGAAGAAGTCTGGAAGGAGTTCGGCTGAAGTTCGAAAGGAGTTCAGCTGGGGTTCGATTCTTGGAGGAGTTCGGTTGGGTTCAGCCATCGGAGGAGTCAGGTTGGGCTCGGCCATTGGAGGAGTTCGGCTACTAAATGAGTTCGATTGAAGCTCTTCAATGATTACCGATTGCATTAGGCTAAGCATCAGACTGGACTTCGATGGGAGCGAAATTTATCCCCAACAGCAATAATGACGAATCTGTGGCATATGGTTACTGTATAATTCATCCCTTTGACCTCGATACTCAAAGGATGATCTAGATTTTACTGCCAATCCTAAAATTCATCCATAGTGTATTTCAAAATTCAATGTCTATCACATGGACCACCCTAATCGAGGGTTTGCTAAATTAAAATACGGTGATGCACTTACTCCAACATTAGGAGGGGTCAATCCCATCTTGACTCACTACCGACTTTACAAGTACTTGACTGCACCCAATAGCCTTCCATCACTAAATTAGAAATTCAGATAGTCCGGTACCTAAGTGTAGTGAGTTGCTTGCAAGTCACCATGGTAATCTCAGGTCTAAGGGATACTTATATCCATATCCTTCGCAAGCAACTCTTGATAGTAGAGAGCTCCATAGTTGGATCACGTTCAGTGAAATGTACCCCTATACTTTACCTGCATGCCATAACAGTATCTCCATACTTCTTGGTTAAGAGGACAACCAACATTTATGGCACACAATGACCTACACTCAATACGTTCTTGTCCTGGATAACAATGAATTATTTGATCGTAAATTGATTTAAGGACTAAACGATAAATCCTTCTTTGTTGAGTCTAAATAGTTCTTAAGACTTCATCATAGAAGAGTTCATTATAAAAAGATTTACAAGAGTGATGAATACCAAAATAATAATTTTATTTATTTAAAATTTAAGTATAAATTATATTCAGCTCAACCATCTACAACCTACATGATTGGTTTTAGGATACATTTTCCAACAACTCTCAATTAGACTAAAGCCACTCAGAACAGTATCGAATATCCATCTAGGATTTACCGCCAATCCAAAAAATCATCCATATTATATTTCAAAATTTAGTATCCATCAAATGGACTATCTCGATCGAGATTTTGCTAAATTGAAATATAGTGATGCACTTGCTCTAACACTTAGAGGGGTCAATCCCATCTTGACTCATACATTGACTAAATAAGTACTTGACTGCACCCAATAGCCTTCAATCTCAAATTAGAAATTCAAGTAGTTTGGTACTAAAGTACAATGAGTTGCTTATAAGTAACTGTAGTTATCTCAGGTCTAAGAGATACTTATATCCTTACCATTCATGAGCAACTCTTGACAATAGAGAGCTCCGTAGTTAGATCATGATCAGTGAAATATACTCATATATTTCACCTGCATGCCATACCAATATCTTTATACTCCTTGGTTAAGAGAACAACCAATCCATATGACATACAGCAACCTACACTCGACAAATATTATCATCCAAGGCAACAACATAGCATTTGATCGCGATCAAGTTTAAGGACTAAATGATAAATCCTTCTTTGTCAAGTCTAAATAGTCCTAAGAACTTCATCATAGAAGAGTTTATTATAAAAAGATATAAAAATATGATAAAATATTAGAATAATAATTTTATTTATTCATAATTTAAGTATAAATTATATTCAGCTCAACCATCTACAACCTAGATGATTGGCTTTAGGATACAATTCCCAACGTAGAAGGCACTTAGTATTCAAAATTGTATCCTAAAGCCAATCATCTAGATTGTAGATGATTGAGCTAAATATAATTATACTTAAATTATTAATAAATAAAATTATTATTTTGGTCTTTCCATCATTTTGTGCATCTTTCTGTAATGAACTCTTCTGTGATGAAGTCGTTAGGGCTATTTAAACTCGACAAAGGAGGTTTTATCATTTAGTCCTTAAATTTGTTCGCGATCAAATGATACGTTGTTACTCAGGACGACAATATATTGAGTGTAGATCATTGTGTGCCATAAGTGTCGGCTGTCCTCTTAACCAAGAAGTATTGAGATATTGTTATGGCATGCAGGTAAAGTGTAGGGGTACATTTCACTAAACATGATCCAACTGCGGAGCTCTCTACTGTCAAGAGTTGCTCATGAAGGATATAGGTATAAGTGTCCCTTAGACCTAAGATCACCATGGTGACCTGCAAGCAACTCACTGCACTTAGGTACCGAACTATCTGAATTTCTAATTTAATGATGGAAGGCTACTGGATGCAGTCAAGTACTTGGCTTGTCAGTATGTGAGTCAAGATGGGATTGACCCCTCCAAGTGTTGGAGCAAGTGCATCACTGTATTTCAATTTAGCAAACCCTCGGCTATGGTGGTCCATGTGATGGATACTAAGTTTTGAAATACACTGTGGATGAATTTTAGGATTGATAGTAAATCCTAGATCATCCATTGAGCATTGAGGTCAAGGGGATGAATTATATGGTAACCATATGCCATAGGTTCATCGATATTGCATTATAATTATTCAACTTGCATTATAATTATTCGACCTATCTAGACATCGAATACCATTGCTAGATGGTCACATCGATTGGTATAGAAAATTAGTTTTTATGCTACCAGCTTAGGATTCGAATCTATAGGGTCACACACAATAGGAGTTTCTACCTGATCTGATGGCTAATATTAAGTCTCGATGATCTATGACTCTGTGATCAAGAGTCCCACTGGACTGGAACTCTATGATCAAGAGTCCCACTAGACTGGGACTCTGAGTCCTTCGTGTTTGGGACTCTCTGAATGAGAGTCCACTGATCAGGGACTCTGTGATTAAGAGTCCCACTAGATGGGAACACTATGACCAAGAGTTCTAGTGGATTGGAACTCTGAGTCCTACTCATTTGGGACTCTCTGATCAAAAGTTCCACTGGTTTGGAACTCTATGATCATGAGTTTGATTTATTTGGGACACTGGGTTCAAGAGTCCCACTAGATTGGGACTCTTCAGGAGTTTCATATTGATGAAATTCTGATGTTCGGTAATCCACCCGATTAGGATTCTAATATTTTTGAAAGATTAATTAGCAATTTAATTGCTGGTTAGCTTAATTTGATTGAGTGATGAAAATTTGATCAAGTCCAATTAAATTTAATTCGATTGGGTTTGACCCGATCAGGTCATGAGATGACCTAATTGCTAAGGAAGATTCGATCCTGATTTGATCAAGATCTAAACCTAATTAATTTTTAATTTGATTAAAATTTTATTGGTTTGAATTAAGGCTAATTTGGTTGGATCAAACTTGGTCTAATTTATTTAAATTAATTGGTTTGGTTGAAACCAATTAGGACTAAGTCAAATAAGATTTGAATTCAAACTCTCCCTAGCACCCACCATATTTGACTTTTCCACCTTGACCCATGCCCCCCTCTGATTTTTGCATGAGATTTCTCATGTAGAAATTAATGTGTGCCCTTCCTCTCTTCTACCTTTGACTTGGTCTAAGGGTTGGACCAGTTCAAACTAAGTTGAATTTTAAATTTAACTTGGTTGGTTTGAAATTTAAAAAACCTAATCTCTTCCTTATCTATTCTCCATGCATACCTATCTTTTTTCACATATTTTTTTGGTGATTTCTAATTGAGGGCAAGCAGAAGGAGAGTCCTTCTACCCATCACCCTCTTGGATGAGGTGTTGGAAAAGGATAACACCCCATTTGAATTCAAATACTAGAGGTTGGCTGAAACTAGTTCAACCAATCTTAACCTATCCACTCCACACGGAATTTCCACTTATTTTTTATGCAATAAATTATGAGAATTTTTATGCATGAAGCCTAAGGGGTTACTTTTTGTGGTAAAAATTTGAAAGTGATTGGGCATTATTTTTGGACAAAAAAAATCCTGGAGTGAAGGCGAGCAGAATCCTGTAGCACTTTATTTTTCCTTTATGCCTCCATTCCCTTCTAATTTTTGCATCTAAGGATACCTAATTTTTAGATATGATCTAAATAGAGTTTATATATTTAAAAGTCATCTTTCTATGAAAACTTGTTTCATAGAAAAACTCCACACAGAGAGGGCATGAGAGGGCTTTTAGTGCATCAGGATTTTTGGGCTGAGTGAAACCCTAGGGTTGGGACCTTGGGTTTGGGTGGAGAGATCAAGTGCTGTGAGCATCGGATCACCACCTAACATCAGACACTGACTCATTATCCTTCATACTCTATGTTCTAATTTTTTATAATATCCAAAAAATTAAAAAGAAGGTGATCAATTGGATCGGTCATGATCAGTCATCAAAGATCCCAGCGAGGAGCTAGCACTCCGGTGGAGCTGGTCGGAACCAAAAGCTCTGTATGGACCAACCATAGAGGTTGGTTGAGTGTGCAGCTGTAATATGACATCATAACTTATTTTGGTGAATTCAGATTGCGAAGATTAGCTACCCATGCATAGGTATCGAGTTCTGAACTCGTATCGATCAGCAGATTTGATTTACTGATCGATCATATTTAAATTTTAAATTACATATTAACATGTCTAGATCCTAAGTAGAGTTTAAATTAATTAGATCAATGCATGTAGTAGATTAATATTTGATTAATACTTACTTTTGCTACCATTTTATTTGAAAAAATTTCAAAACTGCATGCCAAAAACCCTACTCGATTTCCTTCAATGGTATCAGAGCAGCCACGTTGCTTGACATGTCTAATATGTAACTAAAAGTTAAATATTAGTATATTATATATGCTTAATCTAGATAACTTAGTAATTGAGAATGAATGAGCCACCAAGCCATCCGATCATAAGGGACAAGTATGGTTTAAAGGCCATCTCCTTCCATTCAATAGGGATTCCTTATGGTGGTAGGGGTGCCACTGTGAACTCATTCATTAAGATGAACCGTAAAAAATTTTTAATGATTGAAATTATTTCAATTAAAAAATTAAATATAAATATATTTTAGATTAAATCTAAAAGGTTGATTCATAGTTTAATTTTTATTATATTTTGTTAATTTTCTATTTAAAACTAGTAATAGATTGTTGTTTGACAAATGAGCTGACCCATTTCTGAAATGAGTCGACCAATTTGAAAAATAAAAAATAAAAATATTTCAAAATTTGAAAATTATTTTTGAAATACCGAACCCTGACCCATCAACCCAAAAACTTGATTAAAAGAATTAAGTGTTGTCTTCTAGGTTCTAGAATTATGAATTAAGATCCTAAGACAAAATCATAAGATTATGGGTTAAAGGGTTAGATGAATTAGGTCCATTAATTGGGTTAGACCTAAAGTTAGTTAAAGAATAGATTAATCTAGAGTTATTGATCAAATCTAACCAAGTATTGAATTAGATTAGGTCAAGGACACTCTAGACTCAACTCCAATAGTTGTAATTGAATGAGCCCATGTCCTTAACGAGGACAAGATGGACTTAATTCATGGCTAAGAGATCTAGCCTGAAATTACTAGATTGATTAGATTAAACCTAATTAACTGGTTGGTGTCTAAGGTAAGTTTGGTAGTTTAGATCAGTGGTTTTTAATTGAGAGCTACTCGCACTGATTTGATCTTTGATGAGTTAATGGCATATCCCTTCTACTGATCTCACTTATCTGGCTGACATGATCGATTGGAATTTGATTAGATCACTTAGTGATTCGGACTGACCGATGTCATTAGAAATCAGTTTGACTGATTTCAATCAGTAAGACTGTATTAGGTGCCCATGGACTTAAATTGATCCTAGTCCTGACCTATTGACTTGTTGAAGTCAGTGGGAGGGTTTGACTTGGTGAAGTCAATGGAAAAAATTGGTCTGTGTCCTTTCTATTTAAAATCGCATGTAATCTAAATTCTCTAAATTATTAGATCCTTAAAATGACTAAGTTATGGGGATAACTGAGTCATAGCCTCCTATTAAGGTGAATAGTAATGAGTCCAATCTTCTGGGTGGACATTGGAGGTGCCTTACACCTAGTGTTTATCTGGATATTGGAATTGCTATCTATCATATGATGATTAGGTCGCACTCTCTTAATGGTGATCAAGTTAGCCAGAGCTTTCCTCAGGCTTGATCATTATTGGTTTGATGCACCGAACTCGATCATGTTAATGGTTGGATCTAGCCGAACTATTTCAGTAGAGGCTAAAGCCTACTAATTTGGCTTTTAGGGCAAAACCTAATTATCAAAAATTATTTGGAGAAATAATTGATTGTGAACCTACCTGTAGATGCATGCGGGTTAGTCAGAGCTTTCCTCAGGCCCATTTATAGTCTATGTGGGTTCTAATACCCACTAAGGAGTTAGTGTAATTTTTTGAATTAGAGGTAGAGGCTATCAATTCATTAAAAATAGTGGAAGAACCTTTAGACTAAAATCCAAATTTTTAGGATTAATTAATTTGAATACTAATAAGGTTTCATGTTTTCCTTTCAGATAAATAGAATGGCTACTGTAAGTCTGCTCTATTCACTATTGGTCAGTGACAAGCATTTAGGACCTAAGAATGAGGTGTCTAGTGTTGACCCTAATCAAGCAGACCAAAAGAGAAATGGTCCTCTTGACCCAAATAGGCTAAGTAGTAAAAATCAACAAGTGATTGCTGGTCCAGGCTGTTATATGATAACACCTTGCATTTTTTTTTTATGTGATACATCTACTTAGGTATTAGATACTGAAAGTCGGATTCATATATGCAATTCATTGCATGGACTTCAAATAGGTAGAAAAGTTGAGAATGATGATAAATTTCTTAATGTTGGGGATGGAAGTAAAGTTTCAGTCCTAGCATCAAGAACTCTTGAGCTATTTTTCAAAAATAATAGTGTCATTTTAAGTGACTGTCACTATTATCCTTTTTTTATGATGAACATAATATCCATCGGGCTTTTGGCCTAAGATGGTTATAGTTTATCAATAAAGGGACATTATTGCAATATTATTATGAATGATGTCACAATAATGCAAGAACAATTAAGAAATGGTATTTATATTTTATCACAGTCTATTAGTGTAATGTACACGTCGAATAAATGACCAAAACTAGATAATATCACTAATGCTTATCTTTAGCACTATAGGCTCAGTCATATAAACAAGAATAGGATTAACAGATTAGTCAAGGAGTGTATCCTTGACATTAATGATTGTGAATCATTGAATATCCGTGAGTCTTATCTTTTTGGTAGGATGACCAAATCATCTTTTATTGGAAAGGATAAGCGGGCCACTGAGCTTCTAAGTCTAGTACATACTGATGTATGTAGACCTATGAATACATGTGCTAGATGTGGATTTTATTACTTCATTACATTTACTGATGATCTATCTAGGTATGGGTACATCTATCTTATGAAGAATAAATTTGATTCGTTTGAAATGTTCAAACGATATCGAAATGAGGTAGAAAAATAACTTAGAAAGAGTATTAAAACTCTTCGATCTGATCGAGGAGGTGAATATCTTTTCAACAAATTTCTGACATATCTAGGAGAAAATGAGATTCTCTCATAATGGACCCCTCCTGGAATACCATAGCATAATGGTATATCTGAAAGAAGGAATCGAATCTTGTTGGATATGGTTCGGTCCATGATGGGATTTACAAGTCTGCTAATTTTATTTTGGAGTTATGCACTAGAAACTACCTTTTTTATTTTGAATAATGTTCCAAGCATGTCTGTTGCAAAGACTCCATATGAGATATGAACTAGGCATAAGCAGACACTCTCTCACTTTAGAGTTTGGGGATGTCCGACTTATGTTAAATATTTACAGCCAAAAAATCTTGAACCTAGGTCTGATAAATGCCTGTTTATAGGGTATCCCAAGGAAACTAGGGGTTATTACTTCTACCTTGTTGAAGAACAAAAGGTGTTCGTTAGCAATAGAGCAGTCTTTTTAGAAAAGAAGTTCCATAGTGAAGGAACAGCTACCTCTAATGTTGAACTTAATGAAGTTTGATAGGTGGAAGAATCGACACATTCTAATGAACCTGCAGAACTAAATTGGATAAGATCAAATTCAGAGCCTATTGAAATTGCACCAAGAAGATCCGGTAGAGTACCGCATAAATCAGATAGATACTACAGTTTCTTGATCTGGAATGGTGATCTTATCAAACTCGATGAGAACGATGAGGATCCAATCATCTACATGGATGCCATGTAGAGGTCCGACTCTGATAAGTGGCTGAAAGCCATGAAGTTCGAATTGGAGTCCATGAAGGTCAACAGTGTATGGACACTAGTTGATCCACCTGAAAAGGTAAAACCCATTGGGTGTAAGTGGATTTTCAAAAGAAAATGGGGTGCAGATAGGAAGGTGGAGACCTATAAAGTTCATATGGTTGCCAAGGGATATCGTCAGTGTTATGGTATTGACTATGATGAGATATTTTTTTCAGTGGCAATGCTCAAATCTATTCAGATTATACTTGCAATAGCAGCATACCTAGACTATGAGATCTAGCAAATGGATGTGAAAATAGTTTTTCTAAATGGAGAGCTGGATGAAGAGGTGTATATGATATAGTCTGAGGGTTTCATATCCACAGATGAGTCTAAGATGTGCAGGCTTCAAAGATCCATCTATGGATTGAAGCTGGCATCGCAGAGTTGGAACATGCATTTTGATAAAATAATTAGAACGTATGGCTTCATTAAGAATGGAGAAGAATCCTACATATATAAATGGGCTAACAGTTCTATTATTGTATTTCTTGTACTATATGTTGATGATATTCTCTTAATCAAAAATGACATCCCTACATTACAGGGAATAAAAGTTTGGTTGTCATCTTAATTCTCCATGATGGACTTGGGAGAAGCTTCCTACATCCTAGGGATAAAGATCTATAGGAATAGATCTAAAAGATTGTTAGGATTATCCCAGTCCATGTACATTGATACCATGCTAAAGAGGTTCAGCATCGAGAATTTCAAGAGGGCTATCTCCCGATAGGCCATGGAATTTTGCTCTCGAAAAGAGATTGTCCGACAACTCTTCAAGAGAGAGAGCACATGAGTAGAATACTATATGCTTCGATAGTGGGTTCTATTATATACGCCATGATGTGTACGAGATCAGACGTGGCATACTCACTAAGGGTAGTGAGTAGATACCAGTTTGACCCAGGTGAGAATCATTGGAAGGTTATGAAGACAATCCTAAAGTATTTAAAAAATATCAAGAACCAGTGGCTCATCTATGAAGATACTAACTTGAAACTTATGGAATATACTGATTCCAGCTTTCAGTCAGATCATGATGATAGCAAAAGTGTATCAGGTTTTGTATTTATCCTAAATAGTAGAGCGGTCTACTAGAAGAGTTTCAAGCAGCATGTTGTAGCCAATTCTATGTGTGAGGTAGAGTATGTCATGGCATCTGATGCTGCGAAGGAATCTATGTAGCTATGAAAGTTAATCGATGAGCTGGGAGTGGCATCCTCCTTGGATGGTCTGGTTCTACTGTACTGTGATAGCACTGGACCCATAGCTCAAGCGAAGGAGCCGAAGGCACATGAGTGCACCAAACATATTCTCTTATACGAGAAATTGTTAAGCAATGTGACATCGAGCTTCAGAAGATCGATGGAAAGAAGAATGTGGCCAACCCCTTTACTAAAGCTTTAGGAATCAAAGACTTTGATAATCACAAATGAAAGATGGGTATTCGATACTTTTCTGAGTGACTTTAGTCTAAGTGGGAGTTATTAAAAATTATATCCTAAAGCCAATCATCTAGATTGTAGATGGTTGAGCTAAATATAATTATACTTAAATTATTAATAAATAAAATTATTATTTTAGCATTTTCATCACTTTGTGCATCTTTCTGTAAGAAACTCTTCTGTGATGAAATTCTTAGGGCTATTTAGACTCAACAAAGGTGGTTTTGTCAATTAGTCCTTAAATTAGTTTGCGACCAAATGATATGCTATTACTCAGGATGACAACGTATCGAGTGTAGGTCATTGTTGAAGAAAAATCCTGATTTTCCAGACTAGGTTCGTTCAGATCTAATCGGATCAAGAGATATATTTCAAAAATTTTTCTCTTTGATCCTAATCAGATCTAGGATATTTCAGATCTGATTCTTATTATTTTAACAATAAAAATAAAATTTAAATAAATTAAATAAAATTTAATTTACCTTGATGTTGGGTAATCCTATTATCCGTTGATGATCCTGTAAGCAGCGGAAGATTCTGGATCTAGCCACGCAAGCACCTGGCTTCTATCGGTATCCACTCAACCTAGATCTAGAGATCCTCTTCTTCTCTATCACATCTCCAGAAATTAGATCTAAATCTGATCTAGAGGATCTTCAAAATACCTTTCGAAGATCAGCAGTTGTCCTTTGCAGCAGCACAGCCTTCTAGCTTTCTGTCGTCTTTCTCTCATCTAGATTGCATCAACCAAGAATCCAAAATATTTTTGGACATGGAGAGGAGAGGGAGAAGATGCTTTGGCATGGAGGAGGAGGAGGGAGGCAGCCTTGGGGCATGGAGAATTCTCTAATGCTCTTTGAGTTGGGCGCAGGGTCTTATTTATAGACTAAGCATGATCCAACTCCTCTTCTTCCCAACCAATCACAACCCTTTGTGAAATCAGATCTAAATCTGATTGGTGGAAATAGAGTCCCCTGGATTCCTCCTTAGATGGTGCCTAAGACCAGTCAAACTTGGTTCTTAGGAGAAGTCTAATCGAAATCCAAAAAGGAGATGGAGTCCCTGTCCAATAGGGACTCCTGGGCGCCTCCAGCTTGGGCGCACGCCAAGGGTGGCATGCGCCCTCCTCCTTGCCAGGTTCTGGATAGGGGGACAAGGCCCCCACCAGCTCTCCAATAGGTGCATGACATGTGGACAGAAGTCAAAGTGTCAATGGTCAATATTTGACCAGTCAAAGGTCAACTTTTGACCAAAGTCAAAGGATGAGAAATGGCAGGTGACCAAAAATGGCAGGTATTGTCTTACAAAATAAGACAACCCTTTTCTGACTTGGACAACCTCCAGTCAGACCAAGTGAAGGCCTCTGATCGAGCACAAACTCCTTTGGCTCAGTCAGGACAACTTATTTATGATAGTAAAAGAAGAACGTTAGGTTCAATCGAGTGCTAGCACGATTTCCTTGAACCTAATTGAATCTCATTCAGATCAATTGAACTAGATCAGTTCAATTGATGATCACCAGATTCAAACCCTTGTTTGTGTGACCCAGTTAGGTTCAGTTCTGTATGGTAATGGGATATGTCATGATCTCTATCATCGACATCATCGAAACTCCTTTCGATGGATCAGAACTCTTCTGATTCGAACAGCTAGAATGATCGATCATCTAAATCATTCTAATTGCTCCCAAAATCCACCAGTGACACCTAGCAGTATATGGTGGCAACCCATCAGAGCTGAATGCGAACCTCTTGGTGCAGCTACCTGTGTGATTAAGTTCTTCTATCTTGAGCCCCGATCAGATTAGGGTTAAGGTGAACTCGTCAAACCCTAGATTCTGTCATATGATGTAATCATTCGATTCAAGTCCGATGTGAAAATCTAAATAGAAACTCTTTCTATTATTTCACTCTGCCATGGCCATGGGCTTCTGGACTTGATTCTCATGATCATCATAGGGCTGCTCCTCTACCACCGAGGTAGATAGATTCCATCTTGATGCAATCCAGTTCCTACAATGAACATGCTATAGCCAACATACACCTCAGGGTTCCATATGGCTAGGAGACCGAGTAATGGTGTAGTCAAACTATAACACCCTCAAGGTGAACTGCCGATGCACCTCAGGTCAAAGAACCAGACACACTACTGCAGCATCGAGTCAGTCATTGACGAGAAGGTAGACTTCCTAATGACTACTCGAGGTGGTCACGCTCAGTGCCCTCGTTCTCTAACGAGTACCTGTACTCTCGCTCTGGTGTCTCCACACCGTAGACTCAAGACTCATCTACTAAAGAGAAGCGATTGTACACCAACCTTCCGGATCAATCACCATTCTCGTGATGATCCTATAGTCGGAAGCATTTTATGAGTTAATAATGATTATTCATGTCTTAAATTTTCAACTCTTGAAAATATGAATTATCATTACCATTAACTCAAAGGATGTATCACAGACACTAAATACACATATGTGATAGAAAATAACCCATTTTATTGATTATAGTCATAATTACAATTTTGCCCCTAGAAGTGTATTACAAGTGTCAGCCAATTTTGGCTTCTAGGGCACATATATCTAACAGTTGTGTGCCATAAGTGTTGATTGTCCTCTTAACCAAGAAGTATGGAGATATTGTTATGACATGCAGGTGAAGTATAGGGATACATTTCACTAAACGTGATCCAACTGCAGAGCTCTCTACTATTAAGAGTTGCTCATGAAGGATATTGGTATAAGTGTCCGTTAGACCTAAGATCACCATGGTGATCTGCAAGCAACTCACTACACTTAACTACCGAACTATCTGAATTTCTAATTCTATGATAGAAGGCTATTGGGTGCAGTCAAGTACTTAGCCTATCGGTGTGTGAGTCAAGATGGGATTGATCCCTCCAAGTGTTGGAACAAATACATCACTGTATTTTAATTTAGCAAATCCTCGATCAGAGTGGTCCATGTGATGGACACTGAGTTTTGAAATACACTGTGGATGAATTTTAGGGTTGATAGTAAATCCTAGATCGTCCTTTGAGCGTCAAAGTCAAGGAGATGAATTATACGGTAACCATACACCATAGGTTCATCGATATTGCATTGTAATTATTTGACCTATCCAAAGGTTGGGTACCATTGCTAGATGTTTACATCGATTAATATAGAAAATTAATTTCTGTGCTACCGACTTAGGATTCAAACCTATGGGGTCACACATAATAGGAGTTTCTACCTAATCTGATGGCTGATATTGAGTCTTAATGATCTATGACTCTATGGTCAAGAGTTTTACTAGACTGGGACTCTATGACCAAGAGTTTCACTGGATAAGGACTCTAAATCCTTCATGTCCGAGACTCTCTGATCGAGAGTTCTGATGATCGGGGACTCTACGATCAAGAGTCTCACTGGACTAAAACACTATGACCAAGAGTTCTAGTGGACTGAGACTTTGAGTCCTACTCATTTGAAACTCTCTGATTAAGAGTTTCACTGGTCTATGACTCTATGATCATGAGTTCGAATCATTTGGGATACTGGGTTCAAGAGTCCCACTAGATTGGGACTCTTCAGGAGTTTCATGTTGATGGGACTCTGATGCTCGGTAACCCATCCGATTGGAACTCTAATATTTTTGAAGGATTAATTAATAATTTAATTATTGATTAGCTTAATTTGATTGAGTGATGAGGATTTGATCAAGTCCAATGGAATTTGATTCGATTGGGTTTGATCCGATCAGGTCATGAGATGACTTAATCGCTAAGAGAGATTCGATCCTAATTTGATCAAGACCTAGATCTAATTAATTTTTTATTTGATTAAAATTTTATTAATTTAAATTAAGCCTAATTTGGTTGGATTAAACCTAATCTAATTGATTTAAATTAATTGGTTTGGTTGAAATCAATTAGGACCAAGTCAAATGAGATTTGAATTCAAACTCTCCCTAGCGCCCACCATATTTGACTTTTCCACCTTCACCCATGCCCTCCTCTAATTTTTGCTTGAGATTTCTCATGCAGAAATGAATGTGCACCCTTCCTCTCTTCAACCTTTGACCTGGTCCAAGGGTTGGACTAGTTCAAACTAAGTCAAATTTTGAATTCAACTTGGTTGGTTTGAAATTTGAAAAACCTAATCTCTTCCTTATCTATTGTCCATACCTATCTTTTGTCACATATTTTATTGATGTTTTCTTATTGAGGGTGAGTAAAAGGAGAGTCCTTCTACTCGTCACCCTCTTGGATGAGGCGTTGGAAAAGGATAAGACCCCATTTGAATTCAAATACCAGAGGTTGGTTGAAACTAGTTCAACCAATCTTAACCTATCCACTCCACATGGAATTTCTACTTATTTTTCATGTAATAAATTATGAGAATTTTTATGCAGGAAGCTTGAGAGGTTACTTTTTATGGTAAAAATTTGAATGTGATTGGGCATTATTTTTGGATGAAAAAAATCCTGGAGTGAAGGTGAGCAAAATCCTGTAGAAGTTTATTTTTCCTTCATGCCACCATTCACTTCTAATTTTTGTATCTAAGGACACCTAATTTTTAGATATGATCTAAATAGAGTTTATAGATTTAAAAATCATCTTTCTATAAAAACTTGTTTCATGGAAAAACTCCATATAGAGAGGCAATGAGAGGGTTTTCAATGCATCAAGGTTTTGGAGCTAAGTGAAATCGTAGGGTTGGGACACTGGGTTCGGATGGAGAGATCGAGTGCTGTGAGCATCGGATTGCCACCAAACTTCAGACATCAATTCATCATCCTTCATACTCCATATTCTAATTTTTTAGAGTGTCCAAAAAATCAAAACAAAGGTGATCAATTAGATCGATCTCGATCAGCCATCAAAGGCCCCAACGAGGAGCTAGCACTCCGATGGAGCTGGTCAAAATTAGGAGCTTTATGTGGACCAATCTAAAGGAAAAATTTTGATTTTCTAGGTCAGATTCATTTCGATCTAATTGGATCAAGAGATATATTTCAAAAATTTTTCTTAGAAATCTAGATCAGATTTGAGATGTTTCAAATCTAATTTTATAGATCTAATAAATAAAAATAAATTAAATTAAATCTGATTTAATTTGTACCTTGATATTGGGTAATCAGATTATCCTTTGATGATCCTGTTGATTGCCTAAGATTCTAGATCTAGCCACGTAAGTGCCTGGCCTCTACCGATATCCACTCGAACTGAATCTGGAGATCTTCTTCTTCTTTATCACCTCTCCAAATATTAGATCTGGATCTAATTTGGAGGATCTTCAAAACTTCTTTTCAAGATTTGGAATCATTTCTTGCAGCAATCCTGCCTTCTTCCTTTCTCATCACCTTTCTCTTGCCTGGATCGCACCAAACTGGAGCCCAAATCTCCTTGGGCGTGGAGAGGAGAGAGAAGACTAGAAGATGGCATGGAGGAGGGAGATGGGAAATCTTGAGGCATGGGCTAAGGGAGAACCACTATAAATCTTGGCACAGACAAGGTTTATATAGACCCTCCTGCACCATGCAGTGCCACATCATCCCGACCAATCATGTTGTTTTGTGCAATCAGATCTAAATATGATTGGTGGGATGACATTACTTGATTCAATCAAATGAGAGCCCCCTCAAATCATCCTTAGGTGGTGCCAAGACTGGTCAAAGCTGAGTCTTAGGTGTCTACCTATGTTGATTCCAAGAAGCAACCTGGAGTCCCATCTATATGGGACTCCAGGCATCCCTATCCATGGGGTCACACCTCCCTAAGTGTGCACTCCCTCCTTTCCAATTTCTAGCAAAAGGACAAGCCCCTATCTACTCTCTTATGGGTGCATGGCACATGGGCAGATGTCTAAGTGTCAAAGGTCAACGTTTGACCAAAGTCAAAAAATAAGAATTAATAGGTGACGAAAATTGGCAGATGTTGTCTCAAATTTATGTCATAAATTAAGACAATCCTTTTCTGACTTGGACAAGCTCCAGTCAGACCAAGTAAAGGTACCTGAGTGAGCACAAATAAATTTGGCTCAGTCGAGACAACTTTTAATGATAGTAAAAGGAGAACGTTAGGTTCAATCGTGTGCTAGCACGATTTTCTTGAACCTAATTGAATCTTATTCAAATCAATTGAACTGGATTAGTCCAATTGATGATCATCTAGATTCAAACCCTTATTTGTGTGATCCAGTTAGGTTCAGTTCTGTATGGTAATGGGATATGTCATGATCTCTATCATCGACATCATCGAAACTCCTTTCGATGGATCAGAACTCTTCTGATTCAGACAACTAGAATGATCGATCATCTAAATCATTCTAATTGCTCCCAAAATCCACCAGTGACACCTAGCAGTATATGGTGGCAACCCATCAGAGCTAAAAATGCGAACCTCTTGGTGCAGCTACCTGTGTGATTAAGTTCTTCTATCTTGAGCCCCGATCAGATTAGGGTTAAGGTGAACTCGTCAAACCCTAGATTTCTATCATATGATGTAATCATTCGATTCAAGTCCGATGTGAAAACCTTAATAGAAACTCTTTCTATTATTTCACTCTGCCATGGCCATGGGCTTCTGGACTTGATTCTCATGATCATCATAGGGCTGCTCCTCATCCACCGAGGTAGATAGATTCCATCTTGGTGCAATCCAAGTTCCTACAATGAACATGCTATAGCCAACATACACCTCAGGGTTTCGAATGGCTAGGAGACCGAGTAATGGTGTAGTCAAACTATAACACCCTCAAGGTGAACTATCGATGCACCTCAGGTCAAAGAACCAGACACACTACTGCAGCATCGAGTCAGTCATTCGACGAGAAGGTAGACTTCCTAATGACTACTCGAGGTGGTCACGCTCAGTGCCCTCGTTCTCTAACGAGTACCTGTACTCTCGCTCCTGGATGTCTCCTACACCATAGACTCAAGACTCATCTACTATAAGAGAAGCGATTGTACACCAACCTTCGGATCAATCACCATCCTCATGATGATCCTATGGTCGGGAAGCATTTTATGAGTTAATAATGATTATTCATGTCTTAAATTTTCAACTCTTGAAAATATGAATTATCATTACCATTAACTCAAAGGATGTATCACAGACACTAAATACACATATGTGATAGAAAATAACCCATTTTATTGATTTATAGTCAAAATTATAATTTTGCCCCTAGAAGTGTATTACAAGTGTCAGCCAATTCTGGCTTCTAGGGCACATATATCTAACAATCTCCCACTTGACCTAAAGCCAATTGGCTACAAAGTCTAAGTCCCATCTTCTCAAGGTGGGCTTCGATCTTCTGCTGGCCCAACGGCTTTGTAAGTGGGTCTGCCACATTATCTGCATGGAGTTCGACTCTCTTGACCTCGACGTAACCCTTCTCGAGGTAATCATGCGGATGAGGTGGTATCGCCGCTCAATGTGCTTGGATTTTTGGTGAGACCTCGGCTCCTTAGCAAGGGCTATGGCGCCATTGTTGTCGCAGTATAGAGGAATGGCATCTGATGGCATTACTCCGATTTCTGCAGCAAACTTCTTGTACCAGAATGCTTCCTTCGCAGCCTTCTGATGCAGCGATATATTCTGCTTCCATGGTGGAATCTGCTATCACTGTTTGCTTGAAACTCTTTCAAGCTGACAGCACCACCATTGCACACAAACAGACTCCCAGATGTCGACTTTCGATCATCTACATCGGACATGAAAGTTCCGAGTCTGTGTATCCCTGGACTTGGAGTTCTCCATTACCAAAGACCAACATCATATCCTTAGTTCTTCTCAAGTACTTAAGGATACATTTCACAGAAGTCCAGTGTTCTTCACCTGGATTTGACTGATATCTGCTTGTGACACTCACAGCATGGGCTATATCAGGTCGTGTACATAGCATGGCATACATGAGGCTCCCTATTGCAGAAGCATAAGGGATCTTGCTCATGCGTTCTATTTCCTCAGGTGTGCTAGGGCACATCTTCTTGGAAAGATGAATACCATGTCTGAAGGGTATTAATCCCCTCTTAGAGTTTTCCATACTAAACCTCTTTAGTACTTTCTCTATGTACATCTTCTGTGAAAGTCCTAGCATCCTATTCGGTCTATCCTCTATAGACCTTAATTCCTAGAATAAAGGATGCTTCACCTAGGTCTTTCATGGAGAATTCCTTGGACAACCATATTTTGACTATGGTCAACATGGGAATATCATTCCCAATAAGGAGGATGTCATCCACGTACAATACGAGGAAGACAACAGCGCTCCCACTGACCTTTTTGAAGACACATGGTTCCTCTTCATTTTTGATGAAACCAAACAATTTTGATCACATCATTGAAATGAGTGTTCCAGCTCCGAGATGCTTGCTTAAGTCCATATATGGACCTTTGCAGCTTGCAAACCTTGTGATCAGTATCACTGGATGTGAAACCTAGCGGCTGTTCCATATAGATATCTTCCTCAAGATATCCATTTAAGAATGCCATTTTCACGTCCATTTGCCATATTTCATAATCGAAATAGGCTGCAACAGCAAGCAATGTGCGGATGGAATTTTAGCATAGCCTACTGGCAAAAAAGGTATCCTGATAGTCAATGCCTTCGTGTTGACTATAACCTTTTGCCACTAATCTAGCCTTTGAATGTCTCCACATTCCCATCTGCACCAATCTTTCTCTTGAAGATCCATTTACACCCAATAGGTACTATACCTTCTGGTGGATCTACCAAGGTCCAGACTTGGTTTGAGTGCATCGAGTCAATTTCTGACTTGCATTGCCTCTAGCCATTTCTCGGAGTCGATATCTGATATC